>JALPQI010001931.1:0-107131 GCA_025490895.1 Thaumatotibia leucotreta
ATTAAAATCCCAATAGGTAACTGGCTTTAAATCGGGACTTATCATTACCGGTTTGTAATCAGGTTTGTACCAAATCCAGATACGAGATGGGAAAGTTAGTCCCATTTCATCCTACCAGACGGGAAACTATAATTCCCATTTGGCAGCCAGCTATCAAATCCGAATACCAAACGGTAAGTACTAAAGGCATTTCATGGGAATTGACTCGGAAACGTTTATTTATTTTAGAAAACATTATTCCTTATGTAATGGTTTTAAGAATAAATAAACCACAAAATATATAGAAAATTCAATTCGCGTATTTATTTTGACAGTTTGTTGGTCCTTACGCCATATCACCGCCCCAGTGTCAGAAAAAAATATTAAAAACCCTCACTGAGGAAGCGGCAGTGTGAACAGCCAACGATCATCTACATATATATATAGGTATATTTGTTAATTTTACTGACATAGGATCTATATCTACTCTTTGTTTAGTGAGCGAGAAAAAAGTCGACAAATCATCCCTTACTCGCCTCCTGTGGAACCAGTAGCTGTAGATGTTTGTCTGATAGCATTGCAACAGAATGTATTATTATAAATTTTTGAAGGTAGGTAGGTGGGTACTTCTTGAACCTAGTATCTACAAAACGTACTAGAGAGGGAAAGGATACTTTTAGGCACTGTGTGGCCGTACCATGAGCTGCCCCTGCGTTATTAACGCGGACTTACATAGGTGCTTTCTATACGGGTGGCTCGCCCCAAGACGCGATTACGGCCGGGATGGAAAGTAAGTCCGCGTTAAAAACGCAGCGGCAGCTTATGGTAAGCACACAGTGCCTGAAAGTATCCTTTCCCTCTCTAGTACGTTTTGTAGATACTAGGTTCAAGAAGTACCCACCTACCTACCTTCAAAAATTTATAATAATACATTCTGTTGCAATGCTATCAGACAAACATCTACAGCTAGGAAAACAGCCACTATCAACCATTTGACCATTGCCGTCGGCTATACTAAATAGGTGGCCAAGAAACAAATACCTACATTCCCGTGAGGTTGGAATACAGAGTCCCTCTAGAAGGTTTTTAAATGTTTCAGAGCGGTTGATAATAGTACATTGTGCATCTAGGGAGGTAAGTACAGTATCACTAACGAGAGTGTTAGAAGCCCGACGCCGTAGGCGGAGGGCTTTTGATGACTCGAGTTAGTAGGTATGCCTCTTACCGATTGTGATGCATACAATGTTTTTTTATAACACTTGCAGACAAAGAATATGTTATGAGACGAAATATTGGTATTCCCTAAGGAATTTCGCTTTTCTATTACTCCCACTGCAATATGCACAAGCAATGGCGCGCTTAGAAAGCAAATGTGATGAAAAATGTTGAAACCGCGTAAAATAGTAGGTATTAGCTACTGTAACATGCCTAGGTAGTAGGTACTTCTGAAACATGAACTAAACTCTAGGGGGTCTAACTACACTGCATCCTAATACTCCTGAAACCTCTCTGACAACGGAAATACAGCACCTTGTTTATATGGTATAAAGCATCCGAAAATTGAGCGTCCAGCTGTTCGCCTGTGTCTGGAAAATCTTCGTTGCGTTTGTATTTAAGTAAGTACTCGTACCTAACCTACTTTTAATTGATATCGGACAATCTAATTAGCATGTTATGGGATGGTAGGCGAAAATGTAGGTAAACTTAGACAGGATAACACTATCCTTACATATTATGTAATGTAAAATGTTAGTTGGAGACTAACATAGTAGGTATGTAGGCTAACATTTAGTAATATAAATGTTACTCCAACAAGGTCTAAAATCTAAATGTCCGATAAACCACTAGTACATCATCAGTATCGTAGTTGGTAATAAAGCAAGTCGGCAAATGTCCATCAGATCATTCAATTTGGTCTACTACTACGTGTCTAATGAATATATTTCTTCAATCTTCTAACTCCATAGAACTACCCAAAATACCTACACATTTTATTACTTATTATACTTGAGGCCCTAGCACATCTTGTACAACAATATTGGCAGCAATTTGTGACCTGCTCGCAACTTCTCATCTCTTTTGAATCAATGTAATCAAAAAGGGACGGGTAGCCGCGACAAGGTTCCTGTCATGCACGATATGTGCTAGTGCCGTTGATCAAGTATAATACTATGAATTTCTTAGGTCAATCTATACTCGTAATTATATTGCCACATTGTTCCTAGCGAATAGAGACCCGCTGCGGTAAATACTAGTGTTTTGGGACATAAGTAACTTTCTTGATAACTATTTTATTTACCAGTAAGTAGCTGTACCAAAAAATATAATACTCTAAAGAGTTGTACATAACGGCGACGGATAGGTATTACCCGAAGAGTACGGGAATAACTTCTTTACTACAGCTGTTGTTATATCTGTACAGTTAAAAGTAGGGATTTTAATACCAAACCAACAGTTGGTTTTGCTTCACAAATATACAATACAATATAAAGTCATTTCCTAATTGGCGCCCTCTAGTTAGAACTTAGACCATTTAGAAAAGCTGTTCTTTTAACTGGCGCCATCTAGTTTATTGATGAGTAATGATTGTACAACTGACATTGGGTACTGACGGGAGGTGTAGTAGTGTGCGTTACAGGGTAAAATTACATAATTTTCTAGTTTTTGCATTATTGCGATTTAGAAGAACAGAATTTTGTGCAGGTTGCTATCAATTTGTACATTAGATTTTTTGCTCCTTGCGCGTATCTCAAAACATGTTAACTCTGATCTTCGGTTTAGCAGAAAATGACGAAAATATGGTGTTTGTGCAATTGTAGCGCCATCTTTTAGCAGATAAGCGGCAGGGATAGGGTCGAATCCACCTTAATTTGCCGCCTTTTTAAATAGATTATGATGATGCTGAACAGCCCCAGCTATTGTGATATTCTGGTAAGACGTCAAAGAAGCACAAACAAAAAGCAATCTACAATGTTGATTTATTCATTTTATTATTCCTTTATCCCACAGTTCTTAACAGGGGACATTATTGTCCGTTTATTATGTGATTAAACATAGCTGAAAGCCGTGGGCGGGGGAATGCCGAATTACTGTCAATACGGCGATATTGAAGTATTATTTATTTGAGGATAAAACCGGCAGTTTGGCAGAGAACACAGACATGTCACGTATGGACGTCGCATGTGGATTCTACATTAATATGTGGACGTCTACATAAATAATTGAATTGATCGTTGGCCATTCAACGCGGCAACGCGGCCGGTGTAATATTATTATATGGGTACTTTTGGGCCAGGTACGGTTCGGGATGATTTCTTCAGCTAAGTCCTGTTGTGTTAGCATGTAGATAATATGACGAAGCTTGTTGCGGATCCCATCATTGATGTGTATGAGATGAAACCTGTTGCTGATTTATTTTGCGTTTGTTGCCCTCTGACGGCGATATGTTTCCGATATTTAATTATTGTAAAGGTGGGTTTACACCAAACGAGTGAATGCTCATTCTATCTCCACTTTACGAAATTCGTTCGTTACACAAAACGTAATTCGTCGAAATTGGTTGATTTCGTAGAGTGGGGGATAGAATGAGCATTCGTTCGTTTGGTCTAAACCCACCTTTATATTCGAATATAATATATTATTAAGGCTCTATGTTCATATTCGAATAGTAATAATTATCACAACTGGGATTCTGGTTTTCTCCAGGTGAATATCTTGTTCCTGGAATCAAATCAATATCTACACTGCTGCTACAATATCTATAATTAGCAACTGATCTGATCTATATATTATGTACTTATAAAATTAGCGTAATGTAATATCTCTGGCAGTGTTATGTACCTAGAAACATGTTTGTAATATTCTAGGATGATAACGCTGAGCTTACCTACACTTGTTCAAGTTTTTTATACTCAACTATGGGTATGAGGTCAGAATGAGTGAAATATCTGATATCTTTCTTGCATATAAGTTTGTTTTAAATCTTGCAGCAATAATTTGGAGGTCCAAATTCAGCTTACACATCATCAGCCTATATTAATCCACTTTTATAACAACCTGTATAAATCTACTCCACGATCTCTTCACTGAAAACGTTGAGTGTGTTCGCAGTTTATTTGGATATATGTCCGAGATCGTAAAGAATACAGCGGGGTGTAAGCCGGTAATGCAGTCAGTATGGCCACTTAAGCGATGCTTAGTCAAATTGAATTTCCGGACGAAAATAAGTGCCGAGCGGCGCGGTGCGGGAAAAAACTCTCTATTTTTTCAATTTCATACTGAATTTTGCTTATTACTGAAGCATTTGGACGCCGTCCATTCAATTTGTTCTTTCGTTATTTTACATTTTATTAGGAAAATGGATAGCGTTACATTATAATGAATTTTGTTTGAGATATTCTGTTTTTGTTTTCCTTTTGCCCTTTTAGCGGATTCTTTTCTCGCACTGCCTTCTTGTTAGTAAGTAAGTATTTGGTAGGTAAGTATTCTATTGAACTCACAAATTACTCTATGCTTCTGTCATCGCGATAGTCTTTGAGTGCGTTAAACTTTTAAACGTCTATTTGACATTTTTTCATTTGTAGTATTTTTACTTCGTTTCGAAAATAAGAATTATCTGAATAATGTTACACATTATGAAATCATTGGTAACTAAACTGTCTCCATACAAAACTTACACCTTAGAAGCTGTATTAATCATCTTCATTCTCTACTCGTATTTTACTTTGAAAAAGCAGCCGGAAGACCCTCTAAATGGGCGGTACATTGTCTTTGACGAGAATTATGTGGTGCGCGGCCCGAAGATCGGTCCCGAAGAGCTGATGTGGCGTGTGGAGCAGAGCCTGGCGGAGGCGGGGCAGCGGCTGCGGAATGAAGCGGAGTTCCCCTACATCGACGACAAAATGCCGGTGCTGGTGATCGTCGCGGGGCGGCGACCGGCGCGCTTGCAGTGGCTACTCGAATCTCTATCCAACGTGAGAGACATCGGTGAAGCGCTGTTGATAGTCTCGCACAGCTTCTACGACGAAGCGGTGAACGAGCTCGTACACCGCGTCGACTTCTGCAGAGTCCTGCAGATCTACTTCCCACACTCAATCCAGCTGTACCCTCGCAACTTCCCCGGGCCGGAGGCCAACCGCACGCGCGCCGCCGCCGAGCAGAAGCACCACTGGTGGTGGACCGTGCGCTTCCTCTTCAACCACTACATCTGGATCGAGCCGAAGTTCACCGGGCTGGCGCTTTTCCTTCAAGAGGACGATCTCGTCTCACCGGATTTGTTGCACATGTTGAAGCACGCGCAGCGAGCGTTCACGTATCATCCCGAAGCGGAGGTCATTTCTCTCGGAAGGCCGATATCGAGCAACGTCGATTACAGTTTACTGACGGTCACGCCGTGGCAGCCACCTTTCGAGACGGGGCTAGCGTTTAATAAGACCTTTTGGAAGAAGCTGCAAGGGTGGTCTTCGCGGTTTTGTCAGTACGACGATGCGAGTTGGGCGTACTCGTTGTTGGCGGCGTTCGCGTCGCGGCCGGGGGGGTACGTGGATATGATAGCTAGCATGGCACCGAGGGTCGTGTCGGGGAGGGGCTACGCGAGCGGGAGGGAGGGGGCAGCGACGGCGCGGGAGTTGTTCCTTAAAGCTCGTTTGTTCCCTTCGTGGGTGCGTTCGGCGTATGTGGCGACGGAGGCGGGGCGGGTGTCGCGGGCCGAGCGGGTGCCGCGCGGCGGCGGCGGGTGGGGGGGACGCGCGCGACCGCCTGCTGTGCGTGGACCCCTTCCTCATGACGACCTGCGACCCGCCGGACAACGGCACCACGCCGCATCAGCCGAACCTGAAACTGCCTGGCATGTGATTTGATTATAAAACTGGATGATATTCATAATGTTTCATTTGCATTCAAAGAAATAATACTTAGGTATGTATACTATTCATTTATTGGATCATTCGGCGAGTTTTTTGCTATTATTTGTATGTAGATAATCGGTTACGTGACGCGAGAATTAAGGGTGTTTAAATACCGAACGTCAAACGATTCCTTGGAGGCGTCAGTAGGTATACATATATATGACATTAGTCGCATTCTTAACTTCAGTGGGAATCCCCGTCGTGATTCTGCGAATCGGTGTTCCTACTGCGAATTTCGAAAATTATAAATTTCGGGGATTTGTCCCTGTCGCTTTGGGCCTAAATTATACATATACTATTAACCATCATGTTTGTACAGTTACATTATGTATCGTTGTTCTATTAGTTCTTCATTGCATACCTACCAGTAAAACCTAAGTAGAAATAACCCCAACAATCGTAGGCACAACGGAGCGTAGGAGCACTTTGCTCACCCTCAACCGTTTTTTTTCCCTTAAACCTACAGGTATCTCTCATCTGCCTAATACCCGCTCACACGTTACAGCCCTACCAAGAACTACGAAATCCGCAAATTTCGGGCGTTTTTCTCTGTCACTCTAATGACGCCTTCATTGCAATGACAGAAACAAATCCCTGCAGACGAACTTCGGTGTTCGCTGTGGCAGGCCAGAGATAGAATGCGGAAATACATGCAAAGCGAGTGACGGCAGTGTATTGACGAAGGCAAAGTGCCGACGAATGCATTAGTTCTTGCTGGCATCATCTGGCATTTAAGGCACTGCTATACAGCATGAGAGTTGCATCGTGCGATGTTGCGCTCTCTTCAATATTTATATGCAACGCAAAATTCGCTTGAAGTGACGTGTGTCATGCATGTTGCACGCCACGAAAAAAAAACTAGTAGAGTAGTACATTAAATCGTTTTGCTATATAAAATAAAAACGTCAAAAATGCAAGATTGCCATTTAATTATAAATGCTACCTAACAAAAATGGGGGCCAATCAAAGATGGTGGATCTCAAGTTTTACAAAATCAAGTATATCTCGAGAACTATTAAATATATCTAATTACTCTCTTGAACAAAATTAAAGGCATATCTGTAAGCTTCATATTTTGCATATACATCATATTGATAAAACCAACCAATAATTAATTATGACCAAATTTATGAAAATTTCGTGATTTTGATTTTTTTTGTGTCGTGTTTTTACATAGTAGTCATGACGCTAGAAAAATAGTGCAATAGCTAAAGATAGTGTATTTAATAAGCTTTAATTTGATGTATATAACTTGTTGGCGGTATTAAAAAAAAAGACCCATAAAAAATATTTAAATGAATTGTAGTATTAAGTTACTAAGCTAAGCTTGTTAAGAACTATGTACAGCGTGTTTTTCTTCATATGCTATAACTTTAAGGGACGCTTATTTAGGTCAAATATAATCAATTTCTCTAAGAAACTAGTGTTTTAACTCTTACCGTTATAGAGTTATAAAAAAAAAAATTAAACACTGAACATGTGTATTGCAACCTTTATTACATTCTAATGTTACTTATTTTGACATGTGCCGTCAGTCACCTAAGATTAACTTTTATTTTATTCTTAAGGTTCTCTCACACTTACCATTTCATTTATTATGTATGAAAACAAAAAAATATATTTTTTATCGAATTTTCCAAAAGCCGATATACCAGACAACTTCTATTAATGGCTCAAGTGACCTGTCTAATTTATCGCAAATCGAAATAAACACCCTGTATAATTTGTTAGGAATCGACCCATTAATCGATTTCTACGCAAACAAAGCCGCGGGCAATAGCTAGTAATCTAAAACCCCAATAATGCAGCGTATTAGTTCGCTGAACAGAAAACGCAGGTCCACTGAAACTTGAGATATCTCTTGTATCCATGCAAATATCGCAACACTGCCGTAGCCGTGCCACCTTTACCGGTAATCCTGGCTTGGCTTAAGCCGGCATGAGTGCACATGGCTCCGGCTAGGGTGAACAGGTACAAAGTTTCAAATAAACTGACAATATTCTTGATTTGCGGATCGTATCTATACCCGCCGTGTGGTGACGGCAGTAAGAATACATTTGCCACCACCCCAACTCCTCCTGCGGGTGTCGTAAGAGTCGACTAAGGGATTGAAGTGTCACTGACTATTCTACAAGATTGATGATGGGCAGCAGTGTCATAATAGTGGACACCGATCGCCAACCCACTTGCACAGCGTGGCGATTATGGGCATTTACCTCCTAATGCGTCTATTTATACGCATAGTTAATAGGAGAGGCCTACGTCCAGCAGTGGACTAAGATATGCTGGTGATGGATCTATACCTGTATCATTTTCATTAGGTTTTCAATTGAAGTGTTACTGATCAGTCGTTAATAAATAAAATAATCCCCAAATTAAAAATTAAAAAAACAACCAATTTCAACCGGTTTCTCCAAGATCCTATCATCTGTGGTTTCCATCTTTGGTTTCCTATCATCAAATCCTACTTACTGAATGAAAATTCTTATTAAATGAATGAAAATTACCAAAAGCGACATACATGTACCTATAACATTTGAAGAGATCCCTCGATTTCTCCAAGATCCCATCATCGGACCCCAACTTGGTGCCAACGGGACCATCTCGGGGTTATACATATTGTGTGTGTATTAAGGGCGGTACTTAAATAAGAAATTGTGAACGAGTGTGAAAGTAAAGCCCAAGCCGAAGCTGTGAGGTAAAACGATATATTTTCATTTCATTTCGGGCTAGTGCGACGTAATGTTGTATGAAAATCCTTGATTGCCCTAGAGCGTAATGACGCATCTACGGCGCGCATCGCCGCATCTCATTGGCGGACTTACCGCACAAGTGTGATGAAAAAAAAATCGGTTCACGATTCTCAAACATATAACAAAAAAAAATGCCAACGTGTTTCACGATATGACTTGTCAAAGACGTCAAATGCCTATGGGAAGTCGGCCATGTTTGTTTACACTTTTTTATTTTCTATTGACGATTAGTTGCTGACTATTGAACCCGGCTTTCGTGGTCGTAAGAATGAAATTCCAGATATTTCAGTATATTTCTGTCAACTAGCAACCCCATCCACACTCCAAGGCGCCATTTGCATTCTGGCGCGGCGCCAGTACGAACGCCAGATCATTTTTAAGGCACGCCAGACGCCAGGCCTAATCGGGTGCTTCGGGGAAATTACGCGACAACGGTGCAGCGGGCTAAGCCCGGATTTCGCTTTGAAATTGTTTTAAAAAGCTCGGGAGGCTTGGGTTTCTAGTTTTTACAGCCTTTAGAGACTAAAGCGTTATTTTTTAGCGGCTGTTAAGCTGGGCTGCTTATGCTGTGCCCCAGTTGTTTTAGATAATTAAGAAAGTAAAGAAAACTGGTTTTATGATTACTTAGGATTTTATTTACTACGTAAATTTTAGGCTATTGGCAAGATTTTTTATAACTTTACTAGTAATATCACAGCCAGCCCGCAAGCGGTAACTTATGTGCGCCTGTAACCTTCTACGCCGTGTAAGTAACTCGTCACAAATTGTCAAAAGAAAGATTCTCAAGAGCTTTTTACTCGGTACCATCCATAGTTTTCTGACCCTGTGGTAGGTTCATTGTGTTGAAGAGACACTAGCAATAAATATGCAGCAAATACATCAAACTATAAAAAAAACAGCAAAAGCATCAGGCAACCTAAAAAGGACAATTATATGTCATGTCATGGGGCATTCTTATTCAAATCGACCTAGTCCCACTGCAATCTCAATTAATCGTTTTTGCTAATATACACATATAAATATAGATACTTAATACACATGTACCTATGAAGAAAATAAAACTTAGGGACAAATAAACATACAGACATGGCCAGCTTTGTAGGGAGGATCACTACCAACTGAGATACAGAGACCGTCAAATACGATTTTTTTCCTAACTAGTGCGAAAAACGAACTTTCCGCACGCTTCGTGCGCGGTAATTTCTCTTATTGACGCACTCGTTATGAAAAAAATCGTTCCTTATACGTGCAAAAACTTTTTTTTAACTCGGGTGATTGTCGCCCCCGTTTCACTCGGGCTCGAAAGTTGGAGCAGGAAAAAAGTTTTCCCGCACTAGTTAGGAAATGTGGTGCTTTTTTACGCGTAAAAAGTATGTCTCTAATATCACGAAAATAAGTATGTAATTTGAGTAAACTCGGTTTAGTTACTCCCATACTAAATGTAACGAAACTGATAAAAAAACTCAAATTCGTTATAGAATTTATCATACCTTTAGTATGGGAGTAACTAAAGTGAGAAATCTCAATTTACATACTTATTTTCGTGACATTAGAGACATACTTTTTTTGTTTCATACCTGTAAAGTACGCACGATGCCGAGTAAAATGGTGTATTACAGTCCATGATCGCATATAAAAATTAAAAGGTACACATTTACTGCAAATGGCCCCGATACGTAGAGCAGGGCATCGCGCTCGCTCCAATATATCAGTGCGAGTGAGATAGAATGTATTACGTATCGAGTAAAACCTAACGTATCCTTTACTTTCCAACTCGTGGTACGGCTATAGTAAAACAGTTCCGCCGGTCGCGTTATTTATTTAGTTACCGTTGTTCGGCCGAATCAATCCTTCACTGGCTGCAGCTTCAGGGCTGCACGGAGACGACTTATTAAAAATAAACTGAAATATACCTACATCGTTTAGTAATACGAGTATGTACACATATTTTTGATTGGTAAATCTGTTTACATGCATATGTATCTTTTTATGCTCATTTATTTATGAACTCGACTGCACGTCACGCCGTAAATATGAGATAGATATTAAATGTAAATATACCTACGCGAAGTCTTATAAAGAATCGTTTGGTTTGATTTGATACTTTGAGTGATACCTAATCGTTACAGTTTTCGTAAGTTAAGTAAATAATATTTTTTTATACAATACATTTTTACTTTATTTACAATTTATTTAGATACATAATTTATTTAGATACGTTCATTTAGATAAATAAGTGAGTTTATTATTTATTCGTTAATTATTTTTTTCATAATATTTTCTTCGATTACCGCGAGGATTACACATGAAATAAAACATCCGCAGACCACGAACCCTGTAAAGTGAACGAAACGTCGGAATGAAGTTAAAATTAGTTAATATATTATGCGAGTTTATCCGTTATAATAGTAATATTTAATTTTCTTATTTTAGAAAAAAAAGGTAAATAAGTACCTACCTATTTTAGTTACAGACACAAAACTCATTGGCCCTTAGTTTTTTTTGAGGAGTAAATTAATAAAATAATGTAGAATACAATATGCAGTCAAAATAGCCCAGCTGACGATTACGGTCAATATAACCGGTAAGTTATTCTAAAGGACGTCACCATAAACGGTTTTAACTGTATTACCTTATACCTTATATTTACCTGCTACCCCAAGGTTGTCTGGAAGAGATCGCTTATAGCGATAAGACCGCCTGTTGCTACCTTTGTATTTAATTGTTCTGTATTTTATTTCACTGTGGTACAATAAAGCATATTTATTATTATTATATTTCTCTACCATTGTGTACCTTATGAAAGTAGTAATGATGACACGATGACGATGATCAATTTCCTTGATAGCATCTGGGTACCAGATGTCTATGAAGCGGTGCTGCGAGCTACGCCGTAGCACCGTAGCACACTACGATTTTTTTATAGGTAACATGGGTTCCTTCTTCGTTTAAAGGCGGGGGGGTGAAAACATGGAACAAAAAATCCTTTAAATCTTTAATCTCTTCTTTTTTCTCTTTCTTTTAATCTTTGTCAGCCTCCGTAGCCTAGTTGATGGTGACCCTGCCTACGAAGCCGGAGGTTCCGGGTTCGAATTCCGGCGCGAATGAACAACGCTCAAGACACTATCTTGTTGTAATTTGAATACTAACAATGAAGCACTAGAATTACTATTTTGGAATACAGCGTTGTTCATGATAAGCAACGATTTGTTCCTTGGTCATGGCTGTCTATGTATTTAAATAGATACTTAAACATAAAACTGTATTTAAATGTATCTATCTATTAATATATATATCGTCGCTTGGTACCCACATCACAAGCCTTAATTGAGCTTACCGTGGGACTAGGTCGATTTGTGTCAGATGTTCCAAGATATTTATTTATTTATTTTATTTAAACGTTACGGATACGATGCATCACTGCGATTCCGTACCGTCACCGTTTTTAAGCATTGGTGCGGTCGCCCCTTAAAACCTAACGTTACCGATACTTGGAAAGCCATGGTACGGCTACAGAGAGGCAGCCCTACAATAGGTTACGTAAGCGGCGCACGCGCTATTTATTTCGGCTTTTTGCCGCGAGCGACTCAATCGCAGTGAAACATCGCCGGCGAGTGCGGGCAACTTTAAACTTGCTCGTACTGGATTCGAAACTAATTGCTTCGATTGTTTACGGCGCTCAACTTTACGGAAACAAACTATTTATGGCATTGCCTTTTCGATAGCGTAGTTGGCAATCTATTGTCGTGATATCGTGTTATTTCGCGCTTACTTCAATAGGACGCAACAACTGTTTTATCGACATTGATAAAATATGAGACCCCTTACCGCATTGAACATATTAATAATATCCATAAAATATACATATCTATTCTACACACCCAAACATTGTAACTTTAAGATTCCGTGAATAAAATTGGATACAGATTTTTCATAATATTCGTATTTTTCTTGGCTTAAGGGTCGGATAGATGTGGGAAATTTTTCAGATTCTGTCAAATTTCCCCATTTCGCACACACACGCACTTCACGCACACTACCTCATTTTACCGAGTGGGGTCATTGAACCTTGGTGATTTTTTTTAATAAAAGCGGCCGAGTTTGTAATTTATCACTACCTCTTTTGAAAAATTACACTTGTCAAAGTACTAGATGGTAAAAAGATAGAGAGGGATAGATTTTATAAGACTATCCTTGTCATTTCGAGTCGTGCAAATGCAATGCAAAAGACAGATTTAATAATATACAATTATGGGGCATGTATCCAATGCATGTATTTTCATAGGTAATGTAATTGTTTCACTCTCGTAGTCGCGTGATTTGAATTTAGTTTAGGTATTCTTAAAATCTGCGCGTCTTGTTGAGTGAAACACCTACAGCCAAGGGCAAAAATATGTATACACTTTTTTACTTATGTCTGGAGTATAAGGTCTAAAATTTTATAATATATATATTTACTTTGACTTTTTAGTAGTAGGTAAGCGTAGAATGATTTGTTGTAGCCTGTTTCAATTGTAAAATCTGTTACCATACAGTATCTATCTATCTCCGAAGTTGCGACATGCCAAGAAATGAGCCATTTCTCGCACTTGAAAATGAATTATCAGTACAGATCAATCAATTTGGTACAGTGGCCATCATATATATCTGAGCGACCACGGCACTCCAAAATATCTGCCATAACCAAATAACGCCATGATAATAGAGGCCTGCTCAGATATTACAGATATACAGATAGCACCCTGGCCGCTCCGCTATATCAGATGGCGACTGTACAGCATCGTATTCTGATTAGGAAATAGTAAGAGAAAAAAAATCCGCGGAAGAACAATATTGACTTGGTTCGAGAGTTTGCCTGTTTGACCAACTGGTTGTAAGGCAAGCCATAGAACACTATCATTAAAAATAAAAATGTTCTATTTTTCCTAATGAGAGCACGATATTGTTGAATAGAGGCCCTGAGTATTCACTATCACCCGCTTTTCGTGGACATTCACCCACTGCCGTGTGCGCCAAACGTACAGAGTCCGCCAACGATTGCACATGCACAGTGCCAACGACGCACATTTTGCGAGTCCACACTAATTTGGTATAGTGGTGAAAACCTTGAACGGGGTGATTTAGTAGGCTATACTGAATAACTTTTACTATGGGGCCAATCACGAAATCTAAAAAAAAATGTCTTTTTCATACATTGTGACCGATTGATAACGACAGTTTGTATGAAAGAGCCAATTTTTTTTTGGAATTTCAGGGTTAGCTCCATAGCAAAAGTCTTTCAGTATAAACCTACCAAATTACCCTGTTCAAGGTTTTCAGTGGGTAGTGTAACGCGTTGTATACCTATTCTAAATTGGAGATTATTAAGAATTTAATGTACCTGAAAAATTGTTTAATGAGATTAATAAGTGTATAGATGTAATGCACAATCTCTTATTTTCGTATCTTGAAGAAAAAACCCGATTCTATCTTTGCCACAATTCGGTTCAGTGCAATGGATTAGGTGAAGTAGTTTCCGAGAAAAGCCAAATGAATGGAATTATGCATTACATTTTTATAATTATTAATGTGACTTACCAGCAGTTATCAGGTTTTTTCAGGACTTATTTTACCAAATTAAGTTGCCTTCATTATAAAAATAAAAATACACATAAAACATTAGGCATTTATTATTTATTATATTATCTTAATTACAATAAAAAACGAGATCCTAAAAAATATTACTTTAATTAATTTAAATATTAGATGTCACATAGGTACCAATAATCAATATCGAAGTTTACCAACGCCAGAGGTGGAATTTGGAGTCACGTCCTCAGTTCTGCGGCTGATGCCTAAACTACTCAGCCACTCATGTGGTTTAAGCATCAGCCACGAAAACTGAGGACCTTGGGATCAAATCCCACCTCTGGCGTTGGGGAACTTCGGTCTTTTTTCTTTGTATATGGCATCTAATATTTAACTTTATATAGGTACATAGTAGTGTTACTACCTACTATAACTTAAAAAATATTTTATAAAATAATTTGAGTTGTTCCACAAAAATTGTAGCCGTTATAATGGCGGGACCAGATCCTGAATTCGGTCGATTCATATTGCATTATTTATTAGTACTGAATTAGTACTATTTGGTACCTGTTGTAAAAAAATTGTACCTCTTCAATTTCAAAGTTATATTCAATCAGTCTGGTCCCGCCATTATAACGTTATAATGGCGGAACCAGGTCCTGAATTCTGTCGATTGATATTGCATTATTTAGGGTACTGAATTGATACTATTTGGTACCTTTTGTAAAAAAAATAGTACCTCTTCCATTTCAAAGTTATATTTGAAATAGTCTGGTCCCGCCAGTATAACGTTATAATGGCGGACCCAGGTATTGAATTTTGTCGGTTTATATTGCATTGTTTAGTACTGAATTGGTACATTTCATTTCATTTCATTTATTTATTCATTAACAATGTACATTGTGTTTGAAAATTACCTATACATACATTAGAATATATTTACATGAAAGCATACAATCACAATCACATACAGACCAAAAGACAAACAGGCATCATATTACCAAAATATTTTATAAAAATATTTATTAAATACCAATATTTAATACAAAATAAAATAATCAATTAATTTAGTAATCCAAATAAATATTATAAAACTAATGTCAAAATAATCATTTATATAATGTCAGCAATGGATCTTATATTTATGTAGGTATGTCAAGTTGTGCGACCTTAATATTACATCTCTTCGTTTGTCATAAACTGATCGATCGTGTAAAAACACTTCTTCAGCAGGAATGCTTTTAGCCTATTTCGAAATTGATTTGTGGATGACAGTGATTTCAATTCTACTGGCAGATTATTAAAAAGGGTAATTGCTTGGTATCCTGCCACATGCCGAGCTACATTGAGCTTAGCCAGGGTACACATAGGTAGGTCCATCCTTCTAGTTGCCAAGCGCTTTTTTCTAACTTCAGGTGATTCTATGTTAGGCAGATACTTAATCAAGTCAGTAAGGACTACCAGAATATAAAGAGAAGGAACGGTAAGAATCCCGAAATCTAGGAAATAGTTCCTACAAGATGCCCCCTGTGGTATTCTCGCTATAATCCTAATTGCGTTTTTTTGCGCGACAAAGGCCGAATGCATGTTATATTTATAACCATTTCCCCAGAATTTAACACTGTAACGAATTTTTGATTCGACCAGAGCGTAATAGACCATCTTGAGTTGTACTAGTGTTGCCACCTCTCTGAGACTTCGGAGGGCGTAACAGGCAGAACTAATTGATTTTACTAGTGCCATTAGTTCATTCTTCCAGTTTAAACTTGAGTCTATATGTACACCAAGAAACTTCACAGAATCCAGTACCCCAATTTTGTCCCCATTTATAGAAATATCTAACGAATCTTTATTATTTGCAGTGGTTTTAAAGAGTATTGCATTCGTTTTGTCACAATTTAACTTAAGATTATTTATGCTGAACCAATTTTGAAAGGCAGTTAACGCCATATTTACCTTGGTGTTAAGCTGGGACATATTGTCTGCACATATGATGGCATTTGTATCGTCAGCAAAAACCACGACTTGGATATTTGGTATTGTGTTATACATGTAGCCAATTAGGTCATTTGTGAAAAGTATAAATTTGGTACCTGTTGTAAAAAAATAGTACCTCTTCCATTTCAAAATTATATTTCGAATAGTCAGGTCCCGACATTATAACGTTACAATGGCGGGAAATAGTCTGGTTCAAATGGTCTGGTGGAACCACATTATTTCAAATATAATTTTGAAATGGAAGAGGTACTATTTTTTTTTACAAGAGGTACCAAATAGTACTAATTCAGTATTAAATAATGCAATATAAATCGACAGAATATGAACAGAATTCAGGACCTGGTTCCGCCATTATAATTTTATAATGGCGGGACCAGACTACTTCAAATATAACTTTGAAAAGAGGTACTTTTTTTACAAAAGGTACCAAATAGTACCAATTCAGTACTAAATAAAGCAATATGAATCGACAGAATTCAGGACCTGGTTCCGCCATTATAACGTTATAATGGCGGGACCAGACTGATAAAATATAACTTTGAAATTGAAGAGGTACAAATTATATTACAACTGGTACCAAATAGTACTAATTCAGTACTAAATAATGCAAGATGAATCGATCGAATTTAGGATCTGGTCCCGCCATTATAACGGTTACCAAAACTTACATTTAGTTTTGCACGAAGTATGATTGTTATTAATGTTATTATTATTACACAAGGTACATTTATAAATATTACATTATGTTCTGGAAATAAAGTAATTTTCTATAACTAGCTACGGCGGCTTCGCATGGGGGGAATACTGCTACTAAATATACTATTGTTCATTAATTATGCAGCCCCTCTATTGAATAATTGTCTAATCTATCTGATTTTGATAAAACGTCGAGAAGGTTTCGCAGTAACCATAATAATAGCGGGACCAGATCCTGAATTCGATCAATTCATATTGCATTGTTTTACCTTTTGTGAAAAAATAGTACCTCTTCTATTTCTAAGTTATATTCAAACAGTCTGGTCCCGCCATTATAACGTTATAATAATAATTTGTACGGTAGGACCTCTTAGACCAACATGCATCTATAATTACAGCAATCATCGGTTTTCCATCCGCACTAACATTTCCTTGAGATATTGCAGTCTGGTTTTTGTTTGGCGGCATCGGCCATACAATATGCTGCTACTCTTTCTCACCACTCACAAACTGTGTTTTGAGTTGCCAAATATAATTTAGGAGTAAAGCCAAGCATTTTAAATTTAGAAGTAAGCACTTCTAAATGAGTAAATCCTGATCCTATAGACATCAGAGCTGAAACAGCTTGATGGTTTACATCCATACTATCATCGCAGCGTTCATCAGAACTGACATTAAGATCTCTCTTGCACATTTCACACAAAAAAATGAATGTCGAGTGCAGTCCTTTCAGTTTTCAGATGTAATTTTCATATAAGAAAAATTACATCCAAATTATGGGCCATGATCATTGATCTTAGCTAATTGATCCAGAAAATGTTTTACATTAATTATCCGTCGCCCTGTAATTGGATTATTTACATGACTAGTACCTTTCTCTATAATAAATTCTTGATCTTCCTCTGGCAACTCCTGGTTCCTATTATAAAAGAGTCAGATAAGTTATATTATTAGTCAGCCTTCTCCGTAGCCTTCTTAGTAGTGAATGTGCCTATTATTCTGGAGGTTCCGGGTTCAAATCCCAGCGAGGGCATTAAATATTTGAGTATTTATTATCAGTATTATCACAACTTAAACTTATTCGAAAAAGGGTTGATTATCTCTAATCCAAGCCAAATCCAGGACATTTCATGTAACATTAAAGATTCTAAATATGGTTAGAAATACTTAGCAATATGTAGCAATGCTCGCGAGCAGCCTATATGTACTGATCTATTATACAGGGCGTCCCACGGCGATTCCACATGGAGGGAAAGTACCTTAAATAACATAGATAGTAGGTATATTATACTGAAAGAACACTTCATTTTATATAAACGGAATAAAACAGCATTCAAATTGTTTTGATTTTATTTGAAAAACAATTGTATGGAAAAAAAATATCGTGACTTCGGAGAAAAAGTACCTTAATTAAAAAAAAATCTATCGATTTAAAAAAAACAAGTTGAATTGCATTTTGAATTATTTCATGGTTAAACCGGGAATCGAACCCGCTACACGAGAAAAAAATATCCTGTAGGTTTGTCATACCAATAGAAAGGATTCAATGCGAGAATTATTTTTTTGCTAAGTAACAAAAGGCAGATCATTTTTTGTTTTCATTTGATGTGAACTTTTGATAGAAAAAATTGCCGTATGCCATACAACTATCCTTTTCATTTGAATGTAGGTACTCGTACCTATTAACCCCAACTCCTCCTGCGGTGTCGTCATGTTTAACGTTCATAATATTTCATATTATGAACGTTAAACATGTTGACTATTGCTTTGCAAAAAATATTTCGTAACGTAACGTAACGTATAATGTAGGGTCGAGGTAGACGGGCAGACGATACATTATGTCGATGAGTATATCTACTTGGGCCAGCTAGTCTCTTTCAGCAACAGGCAGGACAAGGAAGTTGAACGCCGTATTCAAAATGCCGGGAAGAGCTACTGGTCCATGAAAGAGCTAATGAAGGGCGACCTTCCAATGACACTGAAGCGCAAATTAGTCGACATGTGTAACCTGCCCGTCCTAACCTACGATACTCAAACATGGTCACTCACCTAAAGTCATAAGTCCAAATGAAAGTCTGCCAGGCTAAAGTGGGATTGGGCCGGCCACGTCTACCGTCTACCGCATGCATCCAGAAAGGTGGCTATTACAGCCAGCAAGTGGATGCCGCAAACTAGGCGGGGACGAGGCAGGCCCAGGCGGAGATGGCGGGACGACCTGGACGCCTTCGCCAACAATTGGCCAGAGTTGGCACCGAACCGGGAGCTGTGGAGATCTGAGAGGCCTTTGCCCAGCAGAGGGACACTCCTACAGGCTTGAAAAAAAAAATCGATCCTGTTTCTGTAACAGTAATTCCCTCGGTTCACCAAGGAGCAGTTCATGACAGCCTTCGTTACCCTTCTGCCACTGACGACGACGACTGCCACTGATCTGGTGACGTGATATGATTAAATCTTGTTATCCACATTGTAACGGCGACATTGCAATGCACTGGTATCTACTAGACGTCACATCAGCGGCAGAGGGTTATTCATAACATTTATAACAAATTGCACAAATGGCCAATCGTAAATAGGTGCCGCTAACAAGCTTCGTAGTCTTTATCAGTAGTCTTACTTTTTACTTTTTGATTAAAAATTAATCATGGATTAATAAAAAAGATATAAATATGCTTGCATATTTATATATTTGAGGTATCTTATCAATCCTGTGTGGATCACATCTTTAGAACTTAATATTCACAGAAATGGATGTTATTCAGAGTGTCATAGCCATTGCACAAAGCCAAAAAGTACATATCAGTTAGGGCCCGGCCACATGACCACGGTGCGGTGTCGTAAACGTAAAACGGCGCGGCGTCGGGGTATTGCACGTTATCGCACCGTGCGGAAATACAACGAGGCGTCGTACAGTTTAACGGTGCTGCACCGGGCAAACACACGTTGTCGCGCCGCGCGCCGGCGCCTGCAGATTAACGTTGCGGTGTCGTGTTGAGTAGATGCATCCAAGTTTTGTCTTTTCTTTGCATGTGTTGTTTTCAAACCGTGGAAAATGACTTGGCAGACGTCCTTCCACGCACTAGTTTTTCAAAATGCACCTTTGTAATCGTCAATTGTTTTGTCCCAGAGGACTGAACGTACTTCTACCAAAGAAATCAACAAATCGGCATCTATACATTCTCAACCATCTTTGAAAAAGTGTAATTATTAGTGATCGTTATCAACGTGCACTTTCCGTGGCAATGGCTATGATTGACAGAAAAAGTAACAAATATGAAAATACTATTTTGTTCTATAACTCGTACCCTCAAAAAAAATAGTACTCTCCTTAGGACACATACAAACTTTATCCTACTTTATTAAAGAAAAAAAATAATGTCATTAACTTATGACACAACAGTACTATAAATGACATTTTGCAAAGTCTTTATTTTAATCAAAATGAATATTCTAGTAACTATTTCAAGTGGAGTACAGGGTGGAAATGAGTATACGGACAGACTTTACCAATGCATTTTTGATGTCAAAAGAAGTCAAAAATGTTATGAGACATACACGGTGCCTCGCGAGGAAACCACATAATTTTAATACTGAATTCCTGAGCATATTTAGAGTATTTAATGTTACATAAAATTTCCTGGATTCGGCTTGGTTCCAAAGATAATTAACCTTTTTTCGGAAAAAGTTTTTCGACGTAACTCGTCATAAAACTTCTTTTTGATTACAATGCTGCCACAATGTGTTCTAATATTACCACACCTTTTGCCTGACAATCAAAAAATAAGAATAGACTTGACGAAAAAACCTGTCCCTAAAGAAAAACATTTAAAAAATTAGTTTTAACAAATTGTTGATAAACAGTTTTTTTTTTGTGGAATTTGACATTTGGTCTCATAATATTTTTTGTTTATTTTGATGTCTAGAATGCATAGTTAAAATTATGTGGTTTCCTCGCGAGGCACCAAGTGTATATTATGTCATTTTCGGTCAAAAAAGTTTGATATTTTAATTTTTTTTGTGATTTTTTTAATTTTTTTATACATGATTAATAATAAATTGTAAGGTAAGAATTTATTTTATATATATATTTTTTTTTCTTAGGTTAAAATTTTCTGATACTTTTTGTCATTTTCTCTAACTTTCGTCAGTAAGTATGTCAAGATAAAAACTATTAGCGTAAGAATTTTAATCGTGCAGGCATTTATCAGTGACTTATTATGAAAATATTTTTTTTTTGAACATGACTGTCATTATCTCTTAAATTAAGCTGACTCCAGAAAAGTTCATATGACATTAGTCTCAAAATTTGGTCAGGAATACACCTTTCAAGTTTGTCGGGTTACTCACTAACCACTCCGTATAATGGATTTTTCAATTTGACGTGAACGTTTGACAGCCAATCAGTGTAATTTGAATAAGTGATTAAAATCGGTGTAGGTAATTATTATTTATTATAATTAAAATGACTATAATTTCTGAAAGGAACGTTACAATCCTTTTAGCACCAAGTTTATTTCTCAGTTTACTCAGTTAGTAAACACCAGTGATCGTTATCAACGTGCCGCAACTGCAGTATTGGTGGCAAAATATGGTTGACACAAAAATCAAATACACAGGTATTTTATAGATTATTAAAATGTCATAAATTATAGTCATTTTAATTATAATAAATAATTACCTACACCGAAATTAAAATTATTTCCTTACAATTTATTATTAAATTGGTACAAAAAAAGAACAAAAAATCACAAATAAGAATTAAAAAAACAAACTTTTTTGTCCGAAAATGACATATGTCTCATAATATTTTTTACTTCTTTTGAAATCAAAAATGTATTGGTAAAGTCTGTCCGAATACTCATTCCCACCCTGTATAACACTGATCTTACTCCACTTGAAATAGTTACTAGAAAATTCATTTTGATTAAATTCGATCGAAATTCGATCTCTGGTCATAAATTAATGACATTAAAATTCTTATTGAATAAAGTAGGATAAAGTTTGTATGTGCCCTAACAAGAGTAGGTAGGTACTTTTTTTTAGGGTACAAGGAATAGAACAAAATAGCATTTTCATATTTGTTACTTTTTCTGTCAACCGTAGTCATTGCCACGGAAAGTGCACGTTGATAACGATCACTAGTAATTACACTTTTTTCAAAGATGGTTGAGGATATAGATGCCGATAAGTTGATTTCTTTGGTAGAAGTACGTTCAGTCCTCTGCGACAAAACAATTGACGATTACAAAGATACGTTTTTAAATACTAGAGCGTGGAAGGAGGTCCGCCAAGTCATTTTTCCAGGGTTTGAAAACAACACGAGCAAAGAAAAGACAAAACTTAGATGCATCTACTCAACACGGTACCGCAACGTTTATGTGCAGGCGCCGGCGCGCGGCGCGACAACGTGTGTTTGCCCGGTGCAGCACCGTTAAACTGTACGACGCCACGTCGTATTTTCGCACGGTGCGATAACGTGCAATACCCCGATGCGGTGCCGTTTTATGTTTACGACGCCACACCGTGGTCATGTGGTCGGGCCCTTAGGGTATTAGAAACCAGTGACGTAGCCGCTACAAGGAAATTCCTTTTTTTCACTTTATATCAACCTGTAGGTATATTAGCAGCCCCGGAGGTAATAAAAAACCGGCCAAAAGCATGTCGGGCCATGTTCCGTAGTTTTGCGGATGTCTCTGAAAATATTGGCTTTAGAAAAAAACTTTGTTTGAAGACCCTTATTTTTTTCAAAGACCCATTCAACGATATTCCACACTAGGACTACAGCAAATAAAAAATCATTCACACTTCACCAGTTGGGGAGTTACCCCATAAAAAATATTTTTTCTATTTTTTTCTACCACTACCACGGCATGATTAATATGTATATCTGTACCAAATTGCAGATTTCTAATATAAATGGCCACTGAGATATGCTGCGGACAGACAGACGGACAGACGGACAGAGCGAAACTATAAGGGTTCCTAGTTTACTACGGAACCTTAAGAAGTTAGAATAGTATGAAACCTCTTTTATAGAGTAGCTTATTTATTTAAAAAGACGTCATCATATCAATAGCATTAGCAGCCCCTGAGGTAATAAAACACCAGCCAATAGCATGTCGGGCCATGCTTGGGTTCCGTAGTTCTTCGGATATCTCTGAAAATATTGACTTTAGAAAAATATTTTGGTTGAAGACCCTTATTACTTTTTCAAAGACCTATTCAACGATATTTCACACTATAGGATTACAGCAAATAAAAAAATCATTCACACATCACCAGTTGGGGAAAATACCCCATAAAAAATGTTTTTTCTAATTTTTTCTACCACTACCACGGCATGATTAATAGGTATATCTGTACCAAATTGCAGATTTCTAATATAAATGGCCACTGAGATATGCTGCGGACAGACAGACGGACAGACGGACAGAGCGAAACTATAAGGGTTCCTAGTTTACTACGGAACCCTAAGAAGTTAGAATAGTATGAAGCCTCTTTTATAGAGTAGCTTATTTATTTAAAAAGATGTCATCATATCAATAGCATTAGCAGCCCCTGAGGTAATAAAACACCAGCCATAGCATTAGCAGCCCTTGAGATAATAAAACACCAGCCAATAGCATGTCGGGCCATGCTTGGGTTCCGTAGTTCTTCGGATATCTCCGAAAAGATTGACTTTAGAAAAATATTTTGGTTGAAGACCCTTATTACTTTTTCAAAGACCTATTCAACGATATTTCACACTATAGGATTACAGCAAATAAAAAAAAACATTCACACATCACCAGTTGGGGAGATACCCCATAAAAATTGTTTTTTCTAATTTTTTCTACCACTACCACGGACACCACGGTATGATTAATATGTATATCTGTACCAAATTGCAGATTTCTAATATTAATGGCCACTGAGCTATGCTGCGGACAGACAGATGGACAGACGGACATAGCAAAACTATACGGGTTCCTAGTTTACTACGAAACCCTAAGAAGTTAGAATAGTATGAAACCTCTTTCAAAGAGTAGCTTATTTATTTAAAAAGACGTCATCATATCAATAGCATTAGCAGCCCCTGAGGTAATAAAACACCAGCCAATAGCATGTCGGGTCATGCTTGGGTTCCGTAGTTCTTCGGATATCTCCGAAAAGATTGACTTTAGAAAAATATTTTGGTTGAAGACCCTTATTACTTTTTCAAAGACCTATTCAACGATATTTCACACTATAGGATTACAGCAAATAAAAAAATCATTCACACTTCACCAGTTGGGGAGATACCCCATAAAAAAATGTTTTTTCTAATTTTTTCTACCACTACCACGGTATGATTAATATGTATATCTGTATCAAATTGCAGATTTCTAATATTAATGGCCACTGAGCTATGCTGCGGACAGACAGATAGACAGACGGGCATAGCGAAACTATACGGGTTCCTAGTTTACTACGAAACGCTAAGAAGTTAGAATAGTATGAACCTCTTTCAAAGAGTAGCTTATTTATTTAAAAAGACATCATCATATCAATAGTATTAGCAGCCCCTGAGGTAATAAAACACCAGCCAATAGCATGTTTGGCCATGCTTGGGTTCCGTATTTCTTCGGATATCGCCGAAACGATTGACCTTAGAATAATATTTTGGTTGAAGACCATTATTTTTTTTCAATAAACCTATTCAACGATAATCCACACTATTGGGTTACAGCAAATAAAAAAAAACATTAACACTTCACCAGTTGGGGAGGTACCCCAAAAAAATGTTTTTTCAAATTTTTTCTACCACTACCACGGTATGTATGTATATCTGTACCAAATTGCAGATTTCTAATATTAATGGCCACTGAGCTATGCTGCGGACAGACAGATGGACAGACGGACAGAGCGCAACTATAAGGGTTCCTAGTTTACTACGGAACCCTAAGAAGTTAGAATAGTATGAAACCTCTTTTAAAGAGTAGCTTATTTATTTAAAAAGACGTCATCATACCAATAGCATTAGCCGCTTCTGAGGTAATAAAACACCAGACAATAGCATGTCGGGCCATGCTTGGTTTCCGTAGTTCTTCGGATATCTCCGAAAAGATTGACTTTAGAAAAATATTTTGGTTGAAGACCCTTATTACTTTTTCAAAGACCTATTCAACGATATTTCACACTATAGGATTACAGCAAATAAAAAAATCATTCACACTTCACAAGTTGGGAAAGTACATACAAAAAAAAAATTCTAATTTTTTCTACCACTTTGTCGGCATGATTAATATGTATATCTGTACCAAATTGCAGATTTCTAATATTAATGGCCACTGGGCTATGTTGCGGACAGACAGACGGATAGAGCGAAACTATAAGGTACATATAGTTTCGCTCTGTATGAAACCTCTTTTACAGAGTAGCTTATATAAATACTCTACATTAATCAGTTCCCTTAATTCCTTAACTTGACCTACCATCTAAACTGATCTTTTTCAAAAACTTGCATCACAGCCATCGCTCCATAACTTACGCAATCAATCAGAAATATCTACCAAAAGTGAAACACGTGTCGTTAAGGAGTTCCGTTCTGGTCTTTATCGGCAGGTCCACATACATTACAACGCATTAATGAAAATGCTTGATTTGTAAATGATACACAATCCTAAGGTTTGACCAGTTCCCTCAGTTCCTAAGGAAATACCCCATCAGAACTGGTATTTTACAATAACTTATACGACCATCTTCATTGCTTAAAATGCATAACCAGTTACATACATACAAAACACCAAATAAGGTAAATGTCCCCTATTACGGTATGTTAAGGGTCTCGAGACTTTGTGTATTTTTAATTAAAAATCTTAGCAAGATACCACTACAAAAGCTTTTGAATATGTTATATTGATTCTTTGACAGTTAGTTTATGCATAAATTTTATAGATTTTGCTCAAAATTTTTTATATATTAATTTAATTGTGAACGTCTTATTTGCTGCCTATTGCGTGATAAAATTCGGCGCTGCTCCTAATTTCGTGAACTTGCGGCCCCTATTTCGTGATAAAGATATTTAGAGTAAATGACTATTGTTTCTTTAACAAAATGTCATTTTTAGCAAACTTGATTAAGTTAAGATACTATACGGATATCATTTAAATGAAATTACATGGTTAAATGAGATCCAGCTTAAAGTTTTTATTTCTTAATAATTAAACAAGATAAAATCTACCGATTTGCATACCATAATACTCTTTAGGCGGTTAAAAACAAACTTAAATAAACTTGAACAGTAAACAATAAACAAAATCCCTCTCTTTGATTGATAACGAAATAAACATTAATTAGGGTAGACCGGGGTAAATCGGATCAGCGGGCGAATCGGATCAAGGTCCAAAATCTCTAATGCTCGAGTTTACCACACTTTTATTCTAAGAATAGCGCTTACTCTCAGATACTAGTGACAAATTACTATGGAGTTTTGACATTACTATCCCAGAGTAAGCATTATTCTTAGAATCAAAATTTGGTAAAACGCACCCTTAGTATTTTAAAAGATTCTTCAACAATTTGAAGATTTTTTTAAAATACTAAGTGTGCATAGCACACTTCAGTTGAGCAACACTTCCTCTTGTTGTCCTTAATCGTTAATTAAAAAAAAAATACGTAGAGATTTCGGACCTTGATCCGATTCGCTTCGGTCTACCTTAAATGAAAATCAGAACATAAGTAATTAAGTATACGGTTATGTATGTGACTGTACATAATTAGGCATTAAAACCTGCCTCTTATTATGCGCCAGCCACATAAATAACTATTATTTTATTAAACGATCGAGGACAAAGAGAGGAAATGTGGCTCATTTTAATTGCGCTCAATTTGACGAAATGTGAAAATACTAATATGGGTATTTTTGACCTTGATCCGATTCGCCCGGTGATCCGATTCTTCTCGGCCTACCCTACGAGGAAATGTGGCTCAACTGAATTGCGCTCAATTTGAAGAAATGTTTAAAACATTAATGTAGTCATATAGGTATTTTTGACCTTGATCCGATTCGCCAGGTGATCCGATTCTCCTCGGTCTACCCTACTGTCTCTCTATCGGTAAATTTACGATACTTACATGTCTGTTTGTTACCCACTACTATAGTTTACACTATCACGAAATTAGGGAAAAGTAATAAATGCTGGTGCCTAATTTCGTGATACTGACTTTTTGAAATTCCCGCGATAATTTTTTTAAGTTAATATATAAATTACGTAGGTGAGTTATAAACAATCTTAAATGTAACAAACAAACACAACAATAAGTAAAGTAAACCTAATCATAACCAAATTTATGCTGGTAAGTAATATGTGAATTTACCTAAAAACTGTGAACTTGGGTAAGGTTTAAACTCGTTTTATTAGAATTCAAGTGAAAAAAACCTATACCGGAATAAGCTCAAATTAAACTTAAGTAAATACAGTATCTAGTTTTTCATTTACAATACAATTTACTTTAGTTGTTATATTAATAAACAATCAATTAAAATAAGTCAAGAATTCCCTTATTTCGGTAGTATCACGAAATAAGGGACATACCAAAAATTAGGTGCACCTTATTCCGTGAGTCAATCAATTGCAATTTTTAGCAACTTCTATGTTTAAATATTACCTTTTTCCGTGTCAAATCGATAGTTAAAGAACTCAAAGAAACACTCTAGAAATTTCAAATCAAAAGGACTTACCTTTAGCGTTTTATGAGCTTAACAAATGAGAGCGTGAACCTTACGGCTACGCTCGGCGTTTGCACACCAAATAGCTGTTTGCGGCACACTGACTGTTCCGAGTGACGTATCGCAGAAAGTGTAGGTATAATAATTTTGAAATTTCGTTTGTTAAAAAGCTTAAATAATGAAGATTTTTTACCCGTTTATAATTTAAACATAGGATATTCTGATTTCTTATTATTTGCGCGGAAGTGAAAACTACCGTAATAGCGTACTATCACGTAATAGTGGCCGTTTACCTTATAACTCAAATATTACTCTAGTTGACAAACAAAACTAACTAAAATAACAAATACGTACTCGAAATAAAGCTCGTATCTCAGTTACGATCTGATTCAATACTGACATACGAGGTTGCTAAGAGGAGTGTCAGTTTTGGCTATTAGACGACGATTTACTTGTATGCTAGCAGATAATTATACGATATGAAAGTGAAAAATTTCAGCTGTGGTCATAAATTTATGCATACCTAATATTCAAATCGTAACATCATCATCATCAGACTATGATAGTCCACTGCTGGACGTAGGCAACTATGCGTATAAACGCATTAGGAGGTAAATGCCCATAATCGCCACACTGGGCAAGCGGATTGGCGATCGCAGTAATGTGTCCACTATGATGATGCTGCTGCCCACCATCAATATTTTATCAAATAGTGGTCAGTGACACTTCAATCCCTTAGTCGACTCTTACGACACCCGCATGAGGAGTTGTGATGGTGACAAATGTATTCAAATCGTATAGGTAATAACAAGAATATAGAAAATACAAATAAATAACTAGGAATGTATTGCAATTTACAGGGAAACACGGCTAAATAACTAGTAGGTAGGTACCTTTTGTGCCATTTCTGTAGGCTTATGATGGTACCGTCTTTAATCGTTTGTCGTTATTGCCGTCAGGTTCTAACAAGTATGTAAGTGCGTAAGTGAGGCGTAGCACGATAAATAGATAAAACGGGACCATCATAAGCCCCCTGGAAAGAGAATATAAGTATAATATGTAAATCATTCTAGTTTCAAACGAAAAATCAGTAAGTTACGTTTCCGAACTTATTTATCTCTTACTCTCTGTCTTCCGAACTTATTTACTCGTGCCGAAGCTGCCGCAGGGAAGTATCGCGAGTGCAGACTTCTGGCCGAAGGGCGCCGTACTCGGCAGTTCTTTTTGTGTTAATGCGGTAGGATCATGGTGCGGCTACAGTTTGCATGGTACGGCTGCGGCTCAGACATGACAATGGAAAGCTGAGCTTAAAGTTTATGTACTTTGTAGTTCGCGAGGATTTGGTTTTTACTTATAAATTCAATATTGAATGTACTGAGAAGATATATATGTACCTACAAACTTTCTTACAAAGTCTTACGGCCGCAGAAATCGCGGTGGCGGTCAGTAGAGATTTTATTCCACAAATCAACCATTCATTAAAGACTCGTATCACTTTTAATATACCTATTATTATAATTATATTAACAAACATATTCTATCTTTCTTATTATTATCATGATGACATCCTATCGTTTTGACTTCTAGCCGTCACACATGTGTTTTCAAATGATGTAATCTGTTGCCAGAGTATAGAAAATAAACTCCATTACACCAAATCGTATCCGTAAACTTCTTTCATTTTTAATCTTTTCTGCGAATGTAACTTATACGTGTTCGGTAGTATTGAGTTTTATTTAGAATCAGTTGTTATAGTTTTCTTGTGTTCGGTCATAAAAATAACAAAAACCTTAAATAAATGAGTGAGTTCGAACGAATTTCTTCGTATTGATTTTCCCTACTTATTTAAAGACACTTTGAGTACTGGCATCCCTTGACGTATATGTATATGATTTTATGTCATTTTGAATGTCAAAAAGAGCTGTCAACGGGAGCGATTTGGCGTGCGTCCGACCTCGAGGAGGCGCTCGCGCCATCTGAGTCAAAGGAGAATTTTGACTCGTGTCGCCATTTGTATGGAGAATACACGCAATTTTAAATTAAGGATTAAATTTCTTCGTTGTCTTTATGAGGAAAAATATGAATATGCCCTGATGCACTAATTCAGTTATCTGGCTTTTAAATAAACATGAATATTTTATGCCTGTTAAAGAAAAATATGCATTGCTTCGTGTTCGAAAAATATGCAATTTTTTGATTTTTCGGTACATTTAGAGCCGATTTCTAGGACATCCATGTAAATATAAAATATAATATCAATTGGAGCCTCTGCATAGGTTCTTTCTGAATAAGTTCATGTAAGAAATATGTTTGTAGAGTAATATTTACTTAACAAATTCTTTGTTCGAAAATAGGTCTAAAACGACAAAATCGGGAATCCGACCCTTAAGTGGTCAATTTTAAAGTTTTGTTAAAGTTTTGCACCCATAGTTTCGACCCCTAGCTGATGTGAAACAAAAATGGCATATTAAAGAGACAACCTCATTGCATCAATAGTCGCCTCCACCGGCCGCGATGGAAAGAAAACACGCCGATATGAAAGTGCTCGATTGGAAATTTTTAATTGCGATTTCCACCGGACCGCCTTTATGTGGAACGTGCGCTGCCGGTGCCCTACCAACGGCTTTATTATTTTAAAGTGAGCTATTTCTGTGAATGAATGAATTTATTTCGAGCTTTAAATCCAAATATTATGGCTGGGTAATACTATAGGTACCTACCGTGTGTACGTCTAACACGGGCGATTATTTACCATAAACACTTAAATGAGCGTTTTCCAAATTAAATCTCGAAAACCTGATTCTTCCAGATCTGGATATGCTTGGGCTCATTCGAATCAAAAATAGTCCCAAAAAAAACGTCCACTACGTCACGATTTTTGTATGAACTTACTATGGCCGTGGCGTAACGAGAACTAAAATTTTGTATGGAAATTTTGGGACACGATTTTTTATTATCAGGATCGAATCGGCTCCTGATTCTGATTCGAATGAGCCCAAGCATGTCCAGATCTGGAAAAATCGGGTTTTCGAGATTTAATTTGGAAAACGCTCAAATATGACAGTTAAGGTTCTGCTTGTCAGTTTTTGACAGTTGTTCTATGGAACTGACACATAACGATTCAGTAGGCTTATGATGGTACTGCGGCTAATCGTTTGTCGTCGTTGCCGTCACGTTCTAACAATGCAAGTGTGAAAGTGACGCATTGCACGATAAATTGATAAAACGGGATCATCATAAGCCGCCAGATTAGGTCCTAAACTGAGTCGGATTAGTATATCGTGGTAGCTCCCCAGGCATGGGATTCATTAGTGTAGGTAATCATGGATTACGAGGTTTTTTACGAGTAAATTACGCTTAATTATAACTGTAAGATTTCAACTGTGAGATTTATTTATTTATTTATTAATTATGACCACACACATATATTTTAAGATTTTCGGACGAATATTTGTTAACGTTGATATGGCAGTTATGTCATCTGCTTTTGTAATTAGCTGTCAACGAGCGAGAGCGTTTAACTTGAGTGTGTTGCTCTACATTGTCAGCCTCCGTAGCCTAGTTGGTAGTGACCCTGCCTACGAAGCTGGAGGTTCCGGTTTCGAATCCTGGTGAGGGCATTATTTGTGTATTTATTTATTACAAATGTTTGTTCCTTGGTCATGGCTGTCTATGTATATAAGTATCTGTATTTATCTATCTGTTACATCGCTTAGTACCCACATCACAAGTCTTAATTGAACTTACCGTGGGACTAGGTCAATTTGTGTAAGATGTTCCAAGATATTTATTTATTTATTGCGCGCCGAATATTAAATGGGTATAATCGCCGAATATAAAAAGATTATTGGAATAATTAATGGATTATTAAATACCAAAGTGCCATGAGTAGGGGCCCCGCCAGGCCGCCACTCCCGCGCTTTCTTCCAATAACTTCGCAAAACTTCGCCCGCCTCATGAATAGACGTCACGAGGACCAATATAAAGCCCGAGCGGTCTAAATTCACATAATTAAAGAGCCTGACGTCGATTATGAACAGTATTTTTATTAGTTTGAAAATAATTCTCGGTGAGGATTAATCTTTTAATTTGACGTTTACCATCTGGGCTCTCTCACTTCATTGACGATAGGCACTTACAGGGGGATTCGATGTGGACTTGTTAGGATTTAAGGTTTTAATTTATATTATAATTTATAAATGTAAATATATTTTTATGCTATTGTATAAATCAATAATTTTTGTGTAATTTTATTACAAACTATTGTATTACTTATACTATGCAATATTTTCTAAACTTTTGTACTAATGATATTAATTTTTTTAATTATGATTATGATTACTCACTCCATCAGACAGACTATTCACCGTTCGCCAGTAGAAAACGAAAAAAGTGTAATCAAACCGAAAAACTTCGATTATTTCATAATTGCGCACTTTTTCAGAACACAAATTTTGGTCTTATCACCGTAAAACCTTGATTTCACTTACATTTTTAGTCTACGTTATCGATATTAATTCATTAGTAAATATTTAAATAAACTTGTTTTAAGATATATGTCAAATGCAAGAAATTTTATTGAAAGCCGACATATTTAATTATATTTCTTTCTTTTTCTACTGGCGAACCGGCCTATAATACACTAAAGTTAGTTCCTCTAGTAAGATAATAGGTTGGTAAATTAGTCTAAGACAAATCAAGGTAGATACATTTAGTAGTGAATAATGTTTTAGACAGTGGTCTGTGTTTACGTTTAGTTACTAAATAAAATCGTTCTGAAACCAGCTCAAAATGTTATTTTCCTGCAAAACGGAATCGCGATGCAATCTCGCTGCCAAACTCAAAAGGGCACAAGTACTGTTCCAACTCTAAAACTGTGTACAGATGTTTCGGTCTTATCGTTTTGTAATAAAGAATAGTATTGCCTGACTAGGCAATAATGGGGGTTCTTATAATGTTGAGGTGTGAAGTAAAATAGGTCACGGTTCGCGGTAACGGTTGTATAAGTACTATCTCTTTAAAGATCTAACTTGAGCCGATAAAGCTAGATCCATGGCTTATTTTATAGGTACCTATTTATTAACCTGTCAGCTAAAGACCGAAGAGGTGGCGACTTTGCACAATGCATCAGTATTGCGATATAGAGAGGAAATACCGCCAGCATCTTCGGTGCAATCACATCATAAGCCTATGATAGTCCACTGTTGGACGTAGGCCTCTCCTATTAACTATGCGTATAGACGCATTAGGAGGTGCAATGCTACGAACAAATAAAATATGGAAGCCGCACGCCATACTACATTGCCTTTCAAAAACGGTCCTGAATTTTAATTGACAAGTGTCACTCCGTCTTCACGCATCACGGTAATGAATTTCAATTTCAACCTATAAAAACTTAATCTGCCATTTATAAATAGTTGTGATTGGTGAATCAAAGTTATGATTGGCTATATTCTATAAAAAAAATGTCAAAGTTGTTGCGCCGAAATATGCGCAGTGGTAAGAAAAGCTCTATGGCCTGCCCATCTTGGCACAATTGAACAATTGGTTTTGGGGGCACTTTTGAGCTGGCGTTAGACGTCCATTTAATATAATAATATGGTCACAGGTGCAATGCCATGAGGTTCAATATAGGTTATGTTAGTTAGATTTAATTTATGTATTTAAATTGTAGTTTTGAATTTTGATCAGAATTTGATACAAGGAAATGACTGCGAGAGACAACATGTGACCCTCAACCAAAGAATTCGAAGCTAAATCGTCGCGGGAATGCCCCTGCGTTATGGGCACTCTGCCCAAAAATTTCAGTGTCGATCCCATAGTACTAGCTGCTGAATATTTATTTGTTATTATTATCCTTTATTTAACTCTCTTTTTAAGTTAGGTTTTTTAGTAAAAATGTCTATAAAAGTAAATTATTTCTTATGTAATAAATTATTTAATGCATGTTATTTTAATAAGATGTATTATTATACTGTTTTGAAAAAATAAGTCCACCTGAGTTTCTTACTGGTTCTTCTCAGAAACGGTGTAGGGTTAGAACCAGTAGTAGATTTTTTTGTAGATTTTTTTTTCTCTCTTGTTAGTGTCAGATGATTCGAAAATGCTTATTAATAAGCTTACTTGAATAAAGAATAGTTTGACTTTTGACTTGACTTGAATAGGTATAGTCTTGTAATGGGGTGTCTGAGGTAATCAGTGGCTGGTATAACATCCTGTATTTATTATGAATTTAAATGTCGTTATAATTCAAGCGGCGTTGCTAATGCGTATTAGCGCGAGCGAATCGGATAGAAAGTAGGTCCGCGTTAATAGTGCGGCGGCCGCTCATGGTAGTGCTTCTGGGTGCTTAGATAAATTGCCAATCGCTAACGCTTAATCGTCAATCGTAAGCGAAAGGCAGCTAACTGTCTTTGTCGCACTAATGGCAAAGAGTGACAGAGAGGGAAAACTACGATACAAGGCAACTTGGCTAAGCATCCAGGGCTGTCTGGAATGTTGCCTTTTAATTATGTATATTTAGAACGTCATAACATATTTATAAAAAATCTCTGCAAAGATGTATACGGCCAGTACGCTTAGCACATGATTGGTATGTCAGTATGTCGCCGAGAGATATATAGATTTTTCATCTTTTAGTAACTAAATAAACAAAATAGGGTACGGAAAGTCTATCTCGTGGCGACATATTGTCGCACTGATCCCGTGCTAAGCCTACAGTTGTGTATTTATAAGAGAATTCTTTTCGACACATATTTTGACTGTACATCTGTTAAAATTGATGTGGGTAGTAAGGTTTCCTAGTGTCATAATCAGGGTTCGGATATCTCGTAGCACGGTGAGACGCTAGAGAACCACGGAGTCGATTTTAACATAAAAGTCAACTTATACTCATACTCATCCTCATGTATATAATTAGTCAAAAAAAGCTTTTAATTGAATTTTTCTACATGTTCTATGGATATTAGTTTAGTTAATACTATTTTTTGTTTAAGTGTTTTTTACGTCGTATGTACAACAGTGTGGCAGTCTTTTTTTCATTTCAAATATAGTTGAATTCAATTCCAAATTAGATTTATGTCGTTTATAATCAACTTTTAGATTGAGTATGAGAATATGAGTATGAGTTGACTTTTATGTTAAAATCGACTCCGTGGTTCTCTAACGTCTTACCGTGCTACGAGATATCCGAACCCTGGTCATAATTGTCACAACTGGCACATTTTAAATTGGCAGATTATTCTGTCCGCAGATAGAACGGCTCTAATACCAGTAATACCTATCAACCCCCTGTCAGGCCGCGAACGCGCGCCTCCAAACGTTTGGGCTGCACGAACTTTACCTCATTGGAATGGCAATTTATCGGGATGTCAATAAAGCGAGATGATACTGTTCCTGTTTACTTGTACCTGCGACCATTTATATAAATAAATAAAAAAAATAAAATAAAATACATTTATTTCAGACAATTATCCGTACAGACAGTCCATAGTATGTTAAATATAATATATGCTACAACACAGAATACTTACAAAACTAGATTATTATTACAACTAGCATGTAAGGAAGTCCAGTGCCTCAATATGCCACTGTCCCACCTGCTTCCTATGACAGACAGGAGGCTGTTTCGGCTGTCGCGCACTCTGCGGAGCGCCGCGGCGCAGCGCTTGCGGAGCGTCGGGTGGAAACCGTCCACGGCCGCGTCCGCAAACATCCCGGATGCGCTACAGTATCGCGGCAGCCGCAACAGGATGCTTAGCCAAGTTGCCAATCGCTAGCGCTTGCTAGCGCATCGTAGTTTTCCCTCTCTGTCACTCCTTCATATTAGTGCGACAAAGAGGGAAAACTACGATGCGCTAGCAAGCGCTAGCGATTGGCAATTTGGCTAAGCACCCAGCACTCTGAACGCGTCATTATATTGGACTCGCAGAGCATTAAGCGATCGCTGCGTGTATTTTGTCCAAAGGCTGCAGGTATACAGTGACGTACAGTACGCTCTAAACAGAGTTATTTTTACTTGAGCTGTACATCGACTGAACCTGCGCGCTATCATGTTCGCTCTTATCGCCAATGCTCTGCGTTCCCTCTCGATGTCTCGATATAACATGGACGTCTAACGCCAGCTCAAAAATGCCCCCAAAAGCAATTGTTCAATTGTGTCAAGGTAGGCAGGACATAGCACTTTTCTCAACACCGCGCATATTTCGGCGCAACATCTTTGACAAATGTTTATAGAAAATAGCCAATAAAAACTTTGATGGACCAATCACAACTATTTTTAAATGGCGGTTTTAGTTTATATAGGGTGACATTGAAATGTACGTTCTTTCGGTATCAGTTAAAAGTTTTCTGATATCTCTCATATTTACGGACTTATGGCCTGTAAACACTTATCGATTACACCCTGTATAGTAGCCGGTTTCTAAGAATGAACTTTTGACAGTTTAGAGATGAGCCTTATATATATGTATATGGCGATAAGATTATTGGAAAAAAATGGTGACTCTTACTGTCATATTAATAAGGATCAATCTATAACTGTAAAAAAATTTCATTCTTAGAAATTGGCAACTATAAGGGACAGACAATACTTAACGGCTAGCTAAGTTAGGAGATGGTTAAGAATAAGGAAGGAAGGTCTTAAACAGAGAACAACCATTAAAATTTCATGTATGGTATAATATCGGTATAAGTGCATAATTTTCAAACTTCAGTAAATTATCTGCACGGAGTGCGTGGCATAAATCAATGGAGATCGGATTTCAACAGAATGAATTCGAGGCAGGATTTATTTTAAAATCATTTCAATATTTATGGTGAGTTGCGAGCTGCCGTTGGCACAAGTCATGGGAGTCCACGAGGAAATTTACCTCTATCTCTAAAGGTGGCTTTAGATTTTAGACCAGTCAAAGACAAAATAAGATCTATACAAAAATGTTCAAAAATATGTCCCAGTGCACTCTAATTCTGCGTAATAAGAACGTCGTAACAAATTAATAAGCGGATTCTTTCGGTTCTTATTTTTGCACTTGACTGACCAAACGAGCGAATGCTCATTCTACTCGTATTCCCCACTCTTCGAAATCAACGAATTTCGATGAATTACGTTTTGTGTAACGAACGAATTTCGTAGAGTGGGGATAGAATGACCCCTTAATTTAGCCAAACCTTTAATCGATAACATTAAATACGCATTATTTTTTCAACAACGCTGTTTTGATTTGAGTTCTTATGGCAAATGATTTTTGTGGCAAAGGTTTACTTACTTTTGAATGCTCTAGAACATCTTTATTGCTTTTATCCGAGTTGATATGTAGTTGCAATTTAGACAACCTGCGTTTTAGACAAGTTGCCCCATAGACGAGTTTCTTTATAGACGCCGTGATACTAACCCGATTTACTCGGAAACTATAAATGCTACAGTAATAGAATTTGGTATGAATATGTGTTGTATGAACGCTACATAATTATGATACTACAGTGTGTGGCCTTTAACACGGGAGAAAAATGAAATGAGTAACTCCTTAGACTATCGGCAATAATCCTGTAAAGGTCCCGCTCCCGGTGTTTCAAAGTGGTTAAGTTCGGAGATATTGTCATTCAAAGCTATGGACCTTTAGTACTGGATCTTGGCATCACGATGTCGTAGCTTGTCAGTCGCAAGACATCTTGATAGTATACCAGGTACGAAGTCATAACAATAATTTTGTTTTTATTTTTACACTAATTTGCTACGGTTTAAAAAAAATGTACATTTTTCAATGATTCAAAAATGATAAGTTATTGATAACTTTCAATTCAAGTGAATGAACCCATAATAATGAAAAATACATGAACAAAAAATTACAAAAAATATTAATAAAATCTTTCAACGACTTTTGGTTTCATTAAATTATCTCTTATAGTTTTTGAGTTAAGTTGATTTTACTATTGTTTTTGCTGATTGTGCTGATTGTGTTGTATTTTGTTATTACATATTTGAGTAAATAGTCACCTCCTTTCAAGGATTTAAAATTGAATTTCAAGAAATTATTAGATAGATCAATAATTTGTCCATATTACTGCGAACAATGATGCCCATATATTATTATATTTATTATGTCCGTTCTCTGCTTATTTCATAGTAATATTGGAAAATTAGGAAAACCGAAAACGGTACACATGTGTTCTCTCATCTGGCGCCCATATGTACTATCTATAATCGCCCCGCTGCCACTCCTCTCCGCCCCGCTACCGCATGTCGCCCCGCTGCCTCCTATCAGTTAACCCGCCCCACGCACACTGAATTGCAAACCTTGCCCGCCCGTGCTGCCCACGAGGGCCCTTTATAAAATCAGAATTTATGCTACCCACTTAATAATGCTTTATTTCACGTCTCTTCATATAAGTACCTACTTATGAAATATTTATGGCATTTTGGTCTTTTCCGAAGTTCATTAAATTTGTGGGCTCTAGGCAAAGTGCGCATTAATGTGCGCATTTCTTCGTAGATAAATTATTTATAGTCGCTTTGAACTACCGAATAATTAAATTCATAAGTACCTAATAACTGAAGCCTACTTACATATACTCTACCTACGGGCCGGGTATAATACGGTCGGCTCTAATAATATGTATACGATTTTGATCCTTATGCCCTTGACATACGTTCTGAAATGTATACATATTATTAGACGTGACTGTACATATTTCATAGAAAATACTGTAAACACGCTGTTTTCAAATAGATTTTTATAATGTTTACAGGATAAGTGGAATCCAATTTAATATCTACTTGTACTTATAGGAATTTCCCTGATATTTACATCGAACCCAAAACCATGTAATTTTATCGTCCGATATCTCCAAGCATATAAAAATACCAAAGACATTATTAAAAATCTCCTTTTCTATAAGTTATCGATACATTTTTGTAATTTTTTTTAACATTTTAAAATTATGCCTGCACAAATCTATCTAACGACCATTTTGTTATTTTTTTAATTGTAAGTATGTAATGGTGGGTAGTAACGGAAACGCCATATGTCATCAATACTTTTATTCGGGTTATTCTTATATACTTATAGGTATAGATACATTAATTGTTCATTCATAACTGGAACTTCCTAGCTACGTTAAGTCGTACAGTGGGTGGCAAGGTTGAACCCTCCACTGCCGATACAAATTACCCAGGGACAGTCTGTGAACCTATCGCCAAGGCACTAGCTAAGACCTAGGGTGAATATGGGAGAAGACTGCTAGGACGCTATCGAACTCCCAGACTCAGTGAGACTTGCCAGAGGACAGAGGGTTGTACCTATCGCTAAGGCAGTCGCTAGCTAAGTGAAGAATTACAGCGCGGGCGTCGGCTTTTATACCCTGCGCTCTGGATTCGTGCGCGCTCGGATATCTTCGGCGGCCTCTTGATGAGATGGACGAATGTGCGAGCGAGAAAGTATTCGAGTCCGTGCGCCGCGCGTGTTTCTAAGAAATCTGTATTGTTACAGTCTCCCCCTCTGGTGCTCGATGACGTCCCGTGAGAGTACCAGGAAAATCTGTATTGTTACAGTCTCTTCCTTTGATGCTCGATGACGTTCCGTGAGAGAACCAGGAGTTTGTATTGTTACAATCGCTTTCTTTGATGCCCGATGACGTCCTGTGAGAGTACCAGGACTCTGTAATATTACAGTCTCTTCCTTTGATGCTCGATGAGACTCTTCCAGTTTATTGCGGTCATTTTTGCCATGGAATCGAATAGTACGCGGAACAAAATTCTTCGTAGACATGTTAGAAAGGCGTTGTTTAATAATCTTGCAAACTGTTCTTCGGATAAATGTATCGAAGACACTGGTGGCGCTTGTGCCTGTGTATCTCCTGTCGTTTTCACCTTTGATTTATTTGAAACTACCTTCTTTGTAGAAACTTCGCCGTTCCCCTCCTTATTCGTATCTCTTTCCGCCATTTTATTTTATGTGGGTACTTTGAGAAAAAATATAGGGCAGATGCAACTTAATCTTCCAATAGAGCGGGTAGTTATTTCGTTGGGCGCCAATGTAATGGTGGGTAGTAACGGAAACGCCCAATATCATCAATACTTTTATTCGGGTTATTCTTATAGGTATAGATACATTAACTATTCATTCATAACTGGAACTCCCTAGCTACGTTAAGTCGTACAGTGGGTGGCAAGGTTGAACCCTCCACTGCCGATACAAATAGCCAAGGGACAGTCGGTGAACCTATCGCCAAGGCACTAGCTAAGACCTAGGGTGAATATGGGAGAAGACTGCTAGGACGCTATCGAACTCCCAGACTCAGTGAGACTTGCCAGAGGACAGAGGGTTGTACCTGTCGCTAAGGCAGTCGCTAGCTAAGTGAAGAATTAGAATGAATGAATATACAAACGATACTCCTCCTGGAGTATGTGTGGCTGCTCCCGCGTTTCCGCTACTGCAGCTGTGGCCGGGTCGCATCCCACAAGGGTGGGACGGTCGTTGCACCGTCATTTGGGGACGGTGTTGAGAGGCTGTTGAAGGAAGATTTGCCATGGGCATGGCGAGTGAGAAAAATGATTTTGGTGATGATGATGCGGTAAAGGCAAGTTAAGGCAAGGCAAGAGATCTGAAAAGGAAGACAGATGGAGAGAGAGAGAGGCTGGTGCTCGATGCTCGATGCGCGGCTGTCGGCGCGTCGCTAGCGGCAGAGCTGGCTCGTCGTTGAGAGTCTGCTGCTAGGGAGGAGAGAAAATGGTGACCCAGCGGGGGCACCCGGGCAGGGCCCCGCTGGGTCGAGAGAGAGAGCTGCTGGTGTCAGTCGTCTGGCGGCTGGTGGAGCAACGCTCGGGGGAGATCCCGAGCGTTGAAGTCAGGTGGCCTGACATAGTGGGGCGCAATGCCCTGGAGATGTTTGTGGACCGAGTTGTCCGCACGGTCATACATGACCCGTGCGAGCCTCTCGACAAACTTGTCCAGTTTGCGCCACTTCAGGCCCTGCTCGATAGAGGCATTGCGCACATAGCGCGGGGCTGCGACTATGGTGCGTAGCGCTTTGGACTCCACAGTCCAAAGCTTCTTCTTGGTGGACCTGGAACAGAAAGAATACCATGCAGGTGCGGCATAAGTTAGGCGAGACCGAACGTAGGCTTTGTAAAGCCCAAGTTTGGTTCGCAGAGGCAGCTTGCTGCAAAATAGTGGCCGGAGTTTGAAGCGAGCCACGTTCGCTCGTTGGACGGTCTCGGCCACGTGTGGCCCCATGCGCAGCCTCCTGTCGATGGTCACCCCCAGGTATTTCACTGTGGGTGCCCATGACAGTGGCTGACCTAGAAGGGAAGGAGGATCTGTTAGGGTCCGTTTACTACCAGTAATGAGAGTCTGAGTTTTACCCACGTTGACTGAAAGTCTCCACTTGGAGAGCCAGTCAGGGAGGGCGTCGAGAGTCGGCTGGATCTTGGCGACCGCGTGCCGCATCTTGTAGGAGCTGGCGAAGTAGGCTGCGTCATCTGCAAAGAGAGCGAGTTGTGTGTTGCCAACGACTGGTATGTCGTTGGTATACCACCCATAGCATGCTGGTGACAGGCAGCTCCCTTGCGGAACGCCCGCTAGGATGGGGCGCTCTTGGGAGAGGCTGCCCTCCACTTTGACGTGGAAGCGCCGCTCTGCCAGGAATGCAGCTATGAGCCTCACGATGCGGCGGGGTGCTGTGGACAGAGAAAGTTTATAAATTAGACCTTCGTGCCACACTCGGTCGAAGGCTTTCTCCATGTCCAATAGAACGGCCACGGTGAATTCCTTCTTGTTGAGTGCTGCACCCATGTGGTGCAGCACTCGAGTGAGTTGGAGAGTGGTGGAGTGGTGCGCCCTAAAACCGAATTGCTCCGGTCTAGGGGCAATGTGAGGACGGAGGTGTGTGAGCAACAATCTCTCGAATACTTTCGAGAGGGTGCTCAACAGCGTGATAGGCCGGTAGCTGTCCGGCCTAGTCGGGTCCTTCCCCGGCTTGGGCAGGGCAATGACTTGCCCTGCCTTCCAGGAGGTCGGGAAGTGCCCCGATCGCATGATCCCATTGAACAGGCGCGCCACTGCCGCTAAAGTGTTTAGCGGCAGTTGGCGGAGAGCCATGTTTGGGATCAGATCGGGGCCGGGCGCCTTTCTGGGGTTGCAGTGATGCTTGATCGTCTGCTGGACCTGCGAAGGAGAGAAGAAAATTGGATCATCGTGTGGCAGTAAGGGCACGCTGAGATATTCTCGAACGCGCTCTTCGATGTCCGTGGTGTGCTGTTGGTTGGTGGCTGGATTGGGTTTGAATTGCTGCTCGAGACTGAGAGAGAGTAACTCTGCTCGGTCTCGGGCAGCATATTGCAAGTGCCCATTGGCGTCCCGTAGCGGCCGCGCCGGCTCGGCGTTGTTGGTGAGTGCTCTGCATAACCTGTGGATAGAGGGAACATGATCAGAAACGTCATCAATATGCGCTTCCCAGCTTTCAGCGCGGTGCTCTCTGAGCTTTTCCCTAAGCAGTCGCTCAAGGCGGTTGAGCTCAGTCTTGAGGGACTGAGCTCTAAGCCTTTGCCACTGCCGTCTATACCATCGCTTTTTCTCCAAAAGCGCCTGAATTGGCCTTGGGAGAGGTTTGCGGCGGTCGGTATGCGGGATCGTCTCTGCGGCTGTGTCGAGGGCCGCCCTGATGTGCCCGGTGATTGCGGCTGTTGCCTCCTCTACGTCTGCGGCTGTTGAGATGGGACCTGTGCGGGGAGTAATTACCAAGGCTTCTGAGAAAGCCTGCCAGTTGTAGCGGCGTCCCGGTCCTCTGGTGAGTCTCGATGTCGGTAGGTCGTCGATAGACAGCAGCACTGGTCGGTGGTCTGATGTGAGGTCGTCGAATACCTCGTGTCGCATGACAGAGTCGACCCCTCGAGAAACTGCGAAATCAATATTAGTACCTCTAGGGATACTGTTACCAACGACATGATCGCTGTAGTGGGTGGGGTAGAGGGCCCCACCCACTACGAGGTCCAGCTCGTCCACGAGCTGGTAGATGCGCGTGCCGGCCTGGGACTCGGCTGACGAGTTCCAGGCCGGGTGCTCGGCGTTGAAGTCCCCGGCCAGGATGGTCGGCACGGGGGAGTCGACCAGGAGCTGCGTCAGGTCGCTGCGCATGTCGGCAATGCGGCAGTATCCACAGGGCCTGTAAATAGAATACAGGCGTAAGTGGTGTTTCGTGAGGCTTATGTCTACCCCGAGGGCAGACATAGCTGAAAGGTGCTGCGGCGGGTCCACCAGTTGGTGGACGATGGTCCTCTTCACTAGGATGGCCAGTCCCCTGTAAGGACGGCCATCCGCTGCCTGCTCGTGTGTTCGGTACACGTTGTACCCTCCGATGCGGAACAGCGAGGATGCCTTGAGCATCGTCTCGCAGATCAGCATGATGTCGATGTCCTGGCTGTGAAGGAAATGGCGAATCTCATTAGTTTTTCCGGTTAGGGATTGAGCGTTCCAATACACAACACGTAAGGATGTACTACACATATTGGGATTGGTAATATGGATGGGGTAGCGTGGTAGTTTGGTTGGGGTCAACCAACTACATTAGCGCGAGAGTTGGTAAAGTCTCGGCTAGTACCTTTGTTACCGCTATAGAAATGGCCGAGGCCAAAGCGGCGAAGTGCGGCGGGATGTCCTGCTGGTCCGGCTGCGGCTGCTGCGTTGACAGTCCTCCCGTGCGGGCCCTAGGGGGATTGGCTTGCGCCATAAGAAATTGCGGAGCGGACTCCGTAACCTCTCCCGACCTTACAGTGTGCCTGGTGTCAGGCCCCCTGCGTTGTTGCTGCCGTTGTTTTTGCTGCTGGCGGCGGCGGTGAGTGAAGGCCCTCGTGCCTCCTCTGCCCTTCGCCCAGTTGCGGAGCTCCTCCTGAAATACCCTACACTGCTTGTGATTTGCAGGGTGGTCTCCCCCGCAATGCGAGCAGGTCGCTGGCTCCTCCTTTGGGCGTGGGCACTCCCGAGAATGATGGTTGCCTGCGCAACTTACGCAGACCGCAGGCCTCCGGCAACCCAGGGATGAGTGCCTGAATCCCTGGCACCGGAGGCACTGCGGGGGACCGGCTTTGCCCCTCCAGGGTTCGACCCGAATCTTGTTGGTGATGCCGCAGAGCTCGGTGATGTCCAGGAATGCCGCGCATTCCCTGGCCGAGCCCTCCAGCCGCACGAAGTAGAGGCTGCCTCCTCGTCCTCTGCCACCTGAAATAAGCTTTGCATGCTCCACCGTGTACCCCTTCACGGCGCATGCATCCTTCACCTCCTGTGGGGTCATGCCTGGCGGTAGGCCGCGGATTGCGGCCTTGAGCGGCAGTGACGCCTTATCCTTGTAGACGTCTGGCGTGATATGTATGCGGCCTGCGAGATCTGTTAAGAAATGATCCACTGCCCTGTATTCCTCCCCGGATCGAGGGAGGAAGCGGAAGCCACGGTTGTCCCCCGTGGCCTCACAGGTGGCCTTGTAGCCGAGCTGCGTGGACAGGTCTTCGAGATGTAGCTGCCAGTCCGGGAAGTCCTCTACCACGATGCTCGGGTACTTGGCCGCGGGCGCTGGAGCGGGACCTGTGGAAGGGGCGGGAGCGGCAGAGCAAGCGGCACGCTTGCTCTTTGCCTTACTTTTGGGAGCGGCGGGTGTTCTCGCTGCGTCAGCGAACGATGGGCGCGCGGTCGCCGTTGAAGGCGCGGTGGGGCACGGCTGTGGCTGGTGCGAGACCTGTGGGTAGACGGCGGGATGAGGACCCCCGCGGAGCACAGGGGAGATGCGGTTGCATTCGCGCTTTCCCTCCTGTGCCGGCGGGCTGTCCTCCTCCCGACGCCTCTTCTGCTGACGCTCGCTAGCGTGCTTCAGCAGGGTGTCGAGAAGTTTAGTCTCGAGTGGGTCCAAGGCACTCCTGTTCATCGATCCTTTCGAAACTTGTTCAAGTTTCGAAAAGATGTCCGACCAGGCGCTACGGCTCAACTCCAGGCTAAACTCCTGCTGTACTATGCGGCGGGGCGATGCACGACGGCCGGGGTGCGCCTTTGCGGGCGTCTCCTCGTCCGTCGAGTGATTAGACAGGTTTGAACCTGTCCCACGTGGTATTTTGTCGCCATTCGGTTCATCGTCCGACGATGACTCACCGATAGGTGATGACTCACCGATCGGCGACAAAACCCCACGCGACGAGTTGCGACTTGCGCACCGGTCCGACCCCTCGTCCTCGGGGGCTTCGGCACTGCCCGAGCCAACGTTCGCATCCCCCGTACCGGCGTCATTCTCCGATTCGCACGCTCCAGCCTCCACCTCCGATTCCATGGATTCGTCGGTGGAGGTCTGTGCGTCTTCATCTGTGAATGACCCCGATGCCGGGATCTGTTTACGCTTCGGCTTTGGCGGCGCCGAAGTCCTTTCGGTAGTGGAGGGCTGTACCGATGCGATACCTGACTCTGATGATGGTGTGGCGTCTGCTGCTGACGGCTCTGCTGGTGGCTGCGCTGCTGCTGCCTTGCGGCCTTTGCGGGGCGAGTGTTGCACTGCCATGATGCTGCTCACACACTAACTTCACTGGTCACTGTAACAGACAAGAAAAAGTCTGTGATTAACTAGCGCTAACGGTAGCGGTAGTCGCGGACACTGAGTTGACACTAGCGCGAAAACGGGTACGCGAGATCGATAGGATACACGGGTCTCTGGGATTCGGCCTCAGAGCGCACTTGTGTTCCTTTAGAAAACGCGTCGCGATTTGTTTGCACTAGCGCGGCACTTAGTGACAGAGAGAGAGAGCGAGATAGATAGTGAGCGGCTGAGGTACAGAGAGTGCACGTCTGTTCCCTTCGGCAGCGCGTCAGCGAGTCTGTAGTGAAGAATTACAGCGCGGGCGTCGGCTTTTATACCCTGCGCTCTGGATTCGTGCGCGCTCGGATATCTTCGGCGGCCTCTTGATGAGATGGACGAATGTGCGAGCGAGAAAGTATTCGAGTCCGTGCGCCGCGCGTGTTTCTAAGAAATCTGTATTGTTACAAGTATTATTAATTCAAGAAAATAACAATTAAATCTGATGTTAAAAAGGATCCTACCTATCCTGTAAATATTTGAAAGCAGCCCGTTTACAGAATTTTCTGTGAAAGTAGGGCCTCTCCCTCCTTAGCGCTGGCAGTAGCTGGGACCGCCGGAGGGCGTAATAAAATAAAAAATAAAATAAAATAAATTTATTTTCCAAGTGCACTTGTAAGGCGCTTTCAGATGTCAATCTTAATTTCACAATGTGATTTAACATAATTATGAATTAAAACATTTTTAATAGATATTTGGCATCGTGACATGCTCGCGATCTCATGCCGCCCTCATTTACGGAAAAGTGGACAAAAACCTTTGGAAACCTTTTGTTGGATAACCCTCTGTACTCTGTAAACGAGTAAATGGAATCAAAACTGATATTTGGTTAGTTATTTCAATTGTTTATTTTTTTTATTTTTGTTGACTTGATTAATTGATTATTGTTAATTATTAATTATTATTTAGACTTTGCAATAATGTTTAATTTTATGTATTTCTTTATTAATTATTTGACATTTGCTTTGTATTTTGACGATCATGATGAAAATTTGTATACCCTTACATCACATTGTATTTCGAATTTTCTTCCTGAAATAAATAAAACTAATAAAACTAACTAACTAACCGCTGGGGGGCTTAGTGGGTAGGGCCAGGTTCTCCTCCTCAAACTAAGAGGGCCACATAGCTCTCCGTAAGGGCCTTCCCGGCCAGAAGGATAGTGCGCAAATGGGTCATACAGATTTTTTTGTATTTATTTATTTTTTATTTTTTTATTTTTATTTGAAAGGTACAATAACAAACTACAGACACAGAATAAATTATTATACAATAATATAGCTCAGTTTAATCGTACACAGTCTGCAACTCAACAAAAACTGTACACGACATTTACAAATGAGTAAATAAAATAAAGTAAATGAGTATGAGTCAGGTCACAAATCTTGTGGAAATATGAAAGTTAAAGCCTCTCGAACCAAAAGTTTCATGTTGAGCTTCTGGTTTTTTAGAATGATGTGGTCACACCCTAATTTGTATGTCCTTTCGCAATGTCCACATGAAAGACACCCGTTGTCGCGAACGTTGTATGACCCTAAAGGCCCGGGCCTTATTGGGTATTGTGGCCGGCCACGACATTGGTCTAAGGCGACCAATCCATCGCCGCTGGGCGAGCGAATCCATGAGTTGGAGCGTACTTCTCGCACGTACGGCTTTTCCGCTAAGCCGGTCGCCTTAAACCAATGTCGTGGCTGCGGCATAATGAATTCCCGATCTGAAACAAAAAAAGGCATGTGTGATCAACTGATCACATATGCCTGTGTGTAAAAAGGCATGTGTGATCAACTGATCACACATGCCTTTATATTGACTGACCGTGACCGTGACACATGTTATCTATGTAAACACTTATTGTCCTGGTGGAATACTTAATTGTTATTGTAATGGTGAAATTTTTGATAAATGGCTAATATATGCAAAAGATGTTAAACGCTTTGATAACTATATTAATTTAGAAAATCGCAGGGTCTACTCATAGTCATTTCTTTATCAATACATAGTACTTATATAACAAAATTGCTGTCGTTATCTGTTCGTCCCTATGTATGCTTGAATCTTTAAAACTAAGCAACGGATTTTGAAGCGGTTTATTTTAATAGAGAAGAGGAGGAAGGTTTTACGGCGCGGCTCTAGTGACGCGGAGCGGAGCGGAGCTGTGGGAGCTCGGCCAATGAGACCGCATCACAGTGTTTCGAATCCGAATTTGAAGAATGTAATTGGTCAATTTTGACCAGCTCCTGTCAGTGAAGCTGCACCCTTAGTATCAGTCGATACCTATATAAATAGCAAAAATAGTACATTACTACCGAGGCCGGGAAGTGACTGGTTGCCGGCCAAATATATGTAGACATTATAGTGTTGCCGTCCGAATACGGATAGTATTCGGACGGCAACCCGTCACTTCATGCCGAGGTATGTATACCTAATGCTTTTCTCAAACATGCAATGAAATGAAACAAAAAAAATGTATCTTCTTTCTAAGAAATTATAAGTCAACTACATAACCAAGTCTTTGAAACACAACAAAAGTCAAATACGACACCGACACCTCATTTTTTTTAAGATCGACCTGTTTGAAAGTTGCAAATTTTTAATTTAAAAAAGCGGTATTAGACGACGCGGTCGGTTGGGTCCAATTAATCGCATGCAGTGATCGGGGCCGACGGATCGCGCCGTATAATACTGCTTTTTAAATATTATTTTGAGCAGTTATTGTACATTTATTTTAAATACCTAATTATTACTGCAAAAATTTGCCAATATTTTTTTTATACTAATATTACTTACAGATAATTATTGGCTAAAAGCCAAGATGTCAGGTCACAATTCTATGTCAAATGAAAATTAAAAAAGAGGTACTTGCCGGCCTAGGCCGGCAACAAGGTACTTCCCGACCACTTTTTAGGCACGTAACTACAACATTTCATTGCATGTTTGAGAAAAAGTATTTTACCCGTGGAAAGCTGGGGTCGCTAGTTTTTACCTATATAATATGGATTTGCCTTCGTGTAAATACAAATACTTAAATAAATAGATATCTTGTGACATTCTTACACAAATAGACGAGTTCCTACGATAAGCTTAATTGTGAGGCTTTTTGGTGAAGTATCCCATCTTTGTTCGCGATTTCACATATATACGAAACAGAGAGGTTACACGTCAAACGCTTCGCAAGTACCGCAAACTTCGAAATCCGTGAGTTTCGAGAATTCGCGAAAGGCTCAAAATTCTTTTCGTTGTCTTGTACCACTCTGTCACACTTCTAGTTGCTGTCTCGACTCAGTATATAAAAACAATCCGGTGCACTTATATTTCTTTTTCACGCTGGATTGTAATCCATACATCAAAAATTGGAAACCAAACATCATCTCATACAAAAATCACAACTGTGTCAAGTTTTTTCGGGGTACAAAATAAGACAACGAGAAGAATTTTGAGCCGAATAACGAAGTTCGCGGTAAGCCTACTGCGGCCCTACCGAAATCTTTTCGGGTTTTTTCTCTGTCACTCTGATGACGCCTTCGTTGGAGTGACAGAGACAATGACAACAGTGGTTCACATCCATTTTAAAGGTGTTGTGTGTAGGCCTAGTGACAACCCTGGCCTAGAAGTGAATAATCAAGACCAATCAACATGTAACATCATGCCCGAAACGTCGGCATATAATTAAACGTAAGTTTACGCGATTAAGACCCGTTTGTCTTTAAAACATGGTAGATTCAAAATGTCGGCTCAATTTCCGTCTGAAGTGTGGCAGCCCTAGCAAACTAGAGCGGCGAATAAGATTTGAGTCCACCTGTCTTCGCTGGCAAGTCATGTAAGTCACAATCACAAGCTGTCCGTCTGCCAGGCTGAGCTGAAGTCTAGTCACCTCCGCAGAGCTTTAACGTGAGTATGTTTAGTATAAAAACTATAATACCATACCTGGCGCTTTAGCAGGTAAATAACAGTACCTACCTTCACCTCAGTGGCGGCGCGTCCATACAACTCGATTCTAACCGGCTTCCCTAAATTTTTTCACTCATGTATCAAAATCATCCAATATTACCTTTAAAATACATTCGTAAAACTTTACCCATACATCTACACATTTAATTGAATAATCCGAAATACTATGGCTTTACAAAAGAGTTCAACCAATCAGAGCGCGCAAATGAAGACAACCCGGCACGATATGGGCTTCTTATTCATTCATAAAACTACTACGCGACATCGAACCGCGCGCATCATCCACAAAGCTCGCATACACCGAACCGTCAAAAATGGCCGCTAGGTAACTCGTAATTTAACGAGTTTTGGATACATTCCGTTATTTGAATTGAAACATTATCGTTAAGAGCATAAGGTTTATTTTAAAATGTGTCGCTTCACTAATTTGAATCTGAACGAGTTACGCGCGCAATTTTAAGTATTGCTATTATAAAACCTGCATTGAATCAAAGTGCAAATAAAATTATTGACAAATCTTGGCATTATTAATGTAAGATATTTAAAAATAAGGATATTTTATGTTTTACAACTTAAAATTATCATGATTTTGAAATGAATTACTTTCACAAAATTAAAAGAGACGGATATGTGAGCCTTGAGATGAGAATAATAATTATCGTAGCAACACTCGGATTGCATTCCCGCTCTCGATGTTTACGTTTGCTGTTGTTGTTGTGTTTTTAAGTTAAGATGAGTAAATTAAATGAACTAGGTAGTGAAATTGCTTGTGAGCTGTGTAATACCTGTTCGACTGTTCGTTGACAATACTACGCGCCAGCTTAAGTAGGTAAATATTTTGTTAGGATTCAATTACTTGTTGAGGTTAAGTTAGTTTCTTCATATATTCTGATAGCTGATCTAATTCATTTTGATTGTTCTTTAGTATTATCTACTGAAATAATCCTTTTCAAAGTTGTCCTTCGAAAACAAATAATATATCATACATGAATGCCGTGCTCGCGTCGGACGGCCAGAATTAAAAATAAATTATAAGCGAAAGGTTGGTTTTTTTAAGTACTTTCACAGTCCGCTATATGATAAGTAGGGCAAATGTGGTATGCACTAACTGCAAGGGTTTTTGCCCAAGGATACAACAAATACACACTTCTATAAACCTATTGAATAAAGCGGGTTTTTTGCTCCGAGTTGCCCTTCGAAAATTTTCACGCGCCGCCACTGCTTCACCTAAATACTGTCACAGTATTAATTATTTTTCCTTACTAGTGCGGAAAAGTAAACTTGGCGCTCGCTTCGCGTGCGTTAATTTCTCTTTTAAGGTACTTGTTACGAAAAAAGTCATTCGATACACATGTAAAAACTTCTTTTTAACTCGGGTGATTGTCGCTCTCGTTACTTTCATCTTTTGTATCTACTTTTTACGAAATACATGCTACCTTTTTCTCAAACATGTATAATATGACATAACACTTACTCGCGAATGTTTCCGATCAAATGCTTAGTTATTTGGTCGTGTGGTGACGGCAGTAAGAATACATTTGTCACCACCCCAACTCCTTCTGCGGGTGTCGTAAGAGTGGATTAAGGGATTGAAGTGTCTCTAGTGGACACATTACTACGATCGCCAATCTGCTTGGCGATTATGGGCATTTACCTCCTAATGTGTCTATACGCAAAGTTAATAGGAGAGGCCTACATCCAGCAGTAGACTATCATAGACTGATGATGTATGTATGATTCTTAGTTATTTATTTACTTTTACTCGTAATATAATATACATTATCGCTACGTGTGTGACTGTGACGGTCTTTATAGTAGATTTTTTTTCTCTCTCTTGATAATGTCAGACGACTCGAAAATGCTTATTAATAAGCTTACTTGAATAAAGAATAGTTTGACTTTGACTTTGACTTATAACAGCGCTTATACAAGTAATAGTTCCGCTATCCACATTTCGTTTATCGCCGGGCGAAATTGTCCGACTAGTTTAATTTCCTTCGGGGTCACTTAATGCACTGCGCGTTCAAACGCTTTACATTGCCCTATTTGCTCATGAATTTCCCGTTCGATGATAATCTTTAGAAGCAAAATAAGTACAGTCACCATCAGATAAATCGTGGCGTCCGGAGCGTTCGAAAATATCTGAACACGCGTCTATCGTTATGGGAATAAGGCGTATTCAGATATTTTTGAACGCATCGGATGCTGCGATATATCTGATCATCATCATCATCATGCCAGCCGATGGACGTCCACTGCTGAACATAGGCCTCAAACAAAGATTGCCACAATGACCGGTCCTGTGCCGACCTTCACCAGGTCATCAGTCCACCTTGTGGGGGGCCTACCCACGCTGCGCCTTCTGGTACGTGGCCGCCACTCGAGAACCTTCCTGCCCCAACGGCCATCGGTTCTACGCGCAATGTGCTCCGCACACTGCCACTTCAGTTTAGCGATTCGGAGAGCTACTTCGGTTACTTTGGTTCTATTGCGGGTGATTTCATTTTTAATCCGATCTTGCAGAGAGACTCCTAGCGTAGCCCACATAAAGGCCACATATCTGATGGTGACTGTAAATTCCCGGAAATTTTGTACTTACATTGTTAGCTCAAACTATCCTGGCAGAATAAACACCCACGTCGCTTCCAAATCACCGAAGACGTCTCAAACGGGGTAAGAGGGTAACAGGGGTAAGAGGGGTAAGTACAAAGCGAATTACACACGCCGCCGCTGCAGCGTGCAATTAGTTGCACAGCTTTGAGCGCCTGCAGCTGATTACGCGGATTACATATCCGCGAACAAATATTCGTTAGGGTTGCCAGCAGGGATCGGATACCGTGTCTTCTCCATACAAAATAACGGTTCTAAAATTGTTATTTTTCGTTCTTCGGTATATAAATTCTCTGTTGATGGAGTGATATAAAAATACGATGCTGTTAATTAAGTACATAAAATATTTAGTAGCAGAGTTGTGCAGTAATCCGATTACTAATTACCGATAATATTTTAATATGTGTGTATTCTATTAATTTAGTGTATTTTAATTCGTTATATTCATTGTGCATCGTGTGAGTTTGTATTTCTAATCTTTCGGTTCTCCACTCAATCTCTCAAAGGTTAGCTGGAAGAGATCCCTTATAGGTATAAGTTCGCCGTTGTACCAAAATTTCTGTATACATATCTGTTTTTGTAACATATTCTGTGTAGGTACAATAATATATAATCACTAGTTCAGTAAAACAGCACACGTAGTTTAACAACGTTTTATTGGAATGAAGATGATGCCGATTGCAGAAATATTACACAATAGACTTGTATACTTTTATAATATGTTCCGTACGAAACCGTGACTTCACCCGAACTGCCTCTCGATGGCCGACCGCTTCTCATTCCCCGCCATCTTGGCCGCCCGGAAGACATCATAATCCAACATGGCGTCACCAATCAAGAGACAGTTCAAGTTGTCAATTACAAACTTCCGTTAACAATTAAGTGATATATTTTGATAAACAGACCTTACATTGTTTATCAAAATATATATAAATTAAAACAGTTTATTTGAATCATTTTATACAATTATAATTCTTAATTGCTAACAGTCGGCCTTTCCTGACTTTTTATTGTCCCAATAAAATGCCAACAAAAGTAGTGATCATAATTCTAATTTCTATGCTATGGTAATATACACTCACATTTTCACATTCATTATTTATAATATTTTTTTTCTTGTATATTGTGATTAGAATTTACCTACAGTACTAGAACCCCTTGCATGTTTCCAGTACTGCCGTATGAACTAGTTAGTGTGCTGGAACCACATTCATGTTTCCAACACCATTTTGGTAATCTACTTACAGTACTGAAGCCCCATACATGTCTTCAATACTGTCTCTGAATACTGAAGCCCCATACATGTCTTCAATACTCTCTCAGAATACTGGAGCCCCATACATGTCTCCAATATTATGTAACTGAATATGAACAGTGCTGGAACCCCATACCTGTTTCCAACACTGTATAATTACTTAAAGTACTAGTCTCCCGTCATGTCCCAGTACCGCACACTGATTTATGGTATTTTATATACTATAAAAGCGATTATTTATTCTGAAACTGGTAACATAACGTATATAATTTGAATCTCAGTAAACTTCTTTGCTATAATTATTATAATTATTCATATGGCATTACATTATTGTACCAATCAAAAGTTACGACTCGTCACTGTCACTGCTAGGATCAGTATTATTACTCCTATCAAATACCATCCATTTACGATTTTATCGACTGAGAAAATACCGCTAAATGGTCTACTTCCTTTTCGGGAAAGAGGAGTGTCTTCAACAACGTATCTATCATTATCGAGTACCTTGACAATACGGTAAGGTCCTCGAAGCTTTGGAATTAGTTTCCTACTCTGTCCGCTAGCTGGTATATCCCTTTCTAATCTTACTAATTCTCCGACATGAAACGTTAACTGTTTCCGCCCCTTATCGAAAGCAATTTTCTGTTTCTCCTGATTTAATTTAATGTATTCCGAAACTTCTTTACGAGTATTTTCGAGTACTTCGTTAGTTCCCTGAATTAACGGTTCATCATCCGTCACCGCGCCTAACTCGTTATTCTCGATATGCGATTGTAAGACCGAATCAGAAACCCCAGATAGTTGGAATCCAAAGAGTGCTTGAGCAGGGGTTTTCCCTATTCCCTTATTCATAGTGTTATTTAAACCTCATTGGATTTCGTCAACATAGTCATCCCACAGTCGCTCAGATTTACCGTGAGTTGCAGCAGTAAGAGACGATAAAACCGTTCGGTTGTATCTCTCGACCTGCCCATTCGCGCGAGGGGTCGCGGTCGCATTGAGGATATGCTTTACCCCTCGAGAATGTAAGTAATTTTCGAAACTTTTTGCGGTGAACGATGTGCCACGATCTGATATAAGCCGTTTCGGTACGTCAAAAGTATGAAAATAATGCTTTATTGCTCTAATCGAATGAACTGCCTTTGTGCTCTTAACCGGTGTTAGCACTATGTATTTTGTAAATGCGTCGATAATCAAAAGCAAATATGAATTTTTCCTTTTGCTACGCACGAAAGGCCCCAGGTGGTCAATATGAATCGTGTGAAACGGGCGATCCACCTTCGGAATTGAATGTAACTCGCCCGCTTTTTTACCAGATGGAACCTTTGCATGAGCACATTCGAGGCACGATTCAACATATTTCTTCACAAACCATCTCATTTTAGCAAACCAGTAATTGTTTTTAATTTTATCATAGGTTTTGTCAAAGCCACGTCATCATGATTAGCCCTCAGCACTTGCCATCTGACACCCTTCGGTACAACCCAGCGGTCACCATCTTCTGTTTTTCTAAATAACAATCCTCTCTTTACCAAGTAGTTATTTTTAATTTCAACTATATTGTTGCTTTCGGGATCATTGAGGATGGCAATTATTCTTTGAAGCTCAGTATCGCTGGTTTGTACCGTAGATATCCAATTACTGTCAATATTTCGTACTTCAAGGACAGGACTTGATTGGGTATCTGGGGGGTTGCGGCTTAGGGCATCCACATGAGACATAGATAAGCCCGGCTTGTAAACAATATTAAAGTCGTACTCTTGAAGCACGCTCCACCAACGCGCTACCCGCGGCAACATGTCCTTTTTATCAAAAGTTGCTCGAAGAGAGTTACAGTCAGTAACTATAGTGAAGGGAATACCTAGCAGGTATACACGGAAACGTTGCACTGAACACACTACAGCTAGGGTTTCCAAGTCGTAGGACGTGAATTTGGACTCTTCAGGCGAAGTTTGCCTACTGAAGTAAGCCACTACAGTAAAAGGGGAGTTTTTGTCTCGCCTTTGAAGAAGTATGCCCGCTATGCCATGTTTTGAGGCATCTGTGTGAACTTGCGTTTCGCATGATGGATCGTAAAAGGATAGTATTGGACGCTTAATCAGCTCCGCTTTCAAACTAGTAAACGCATTTTCCTCAGCCTCTCCCCATGACCACCGGGCGTCCTTCTTCAAAAGTTGAGTTAAAGGTCTGGCAATCGTCGAAAACCCTTTTACGAACCGGCGAAAGAAACTGGCTAATCCTACAAACTGCCTCACTTTGTGTTGATCAGTAGGTTTAGGAAACTTTTCTACAGCCTCTATCTTATTCACACCAGGCCTGATACCCGCTTCACTTATTTCAAATCCTAGATAATTTATTGAACGCATCAAGAAATTACACTTTTTGAGATTTAGAGTTAGCCCTGACGTCCGAAATAAATCCAGAACCTCTCGTAATTTTACAAAACCCGCCTCAATAGTTTTCGATGGTATGTTCACATCATCCATGTATGCTAACGCATCTTTAAACCTGGCATTACCTAGGATGTTGTTGATGGTCTTTTGGAAAGTCGACGGAGCATTAACTAGCCCAAAAGGCATTCTTGTAAATTCATAATGCCCATCAGGCGTAATGAATGCAGTTAAATGCTTGGACTGTTCTGCCATTGGAATTTGATAATATCCCGACATTAAATCTAACGTCGTATAAAATTTATGTCCAGATAGGTTATCTAATTGATCGTCAATTCTCGGGAGAGGGTAGTGTTCTTTAATTGTACGTTTATTGAGGGCCCTAAAATCAACACATAATCGATAATCGCCGGTTTTCTTTTTAACTAACAAAATAGGCGATGCATACTCTGATGACGACTGCTGGACTATACCGGACTCTTCTAGTTCTTGAACTATATTCCTAACTACTTCTCGCTCAGTATAAGGTAACCGATATGGTCTATATACCACAGGTGTAGAATCGTTAAGTTTTATGTCCATCGCCGTGTCAGCCACGCACCCTAGCTCCTTAGTCGAAAACGCAAAGCAATCCCTGTACTCATTAAGCAAGTTTATTAATTTGATCCTATCTTCAGCGCCTATATCCTTGTCCACATTTATCATAGTGTCATCGATCAAGAAATCAGACGCTTGTGTATCACTACGACTTTCGATTCTGTTAACGCTAAATGAATCTTCTAGCTTGGGTAATTCTTTAAGTGGAATTGTACGTACTATTAAAGTGTCTTTATTTATCTTAAAACTCTCAGCAACTATTCCCTTAATGACCAATTTACCGCAGCCTTTAGTCATATGAATAACACTTTGTATGACTTCATATTCACGCCCCGGTTGAAGACACATACTAGGCTCAATGAATGTATCACCGTCGTATACAGGTTTCGAATATACGTCTACAATAGTATAGCCATTAATGTTTACGGTCTCGCTTACATAAAGCCGTATACATTCCTTAGCTTGTGTCGCATTGGTTGAAATTTTGAGCGAACTGCTAGTTTTGTAAGCCACAATGTGTTCCTGTTCAGTAAAAGTTTGTCCTAGCAATAATGGTACTTTTAGAAGATGATCTGGGACGACAAGGAGTTCCAAATTTGCCTGAGCAGAGTCTATTTCGATAGTAACGTTAAATTTTCCTATACAGCTAACTAAGGAATCCCCGAACCCTGTAAGCACTGGCAAGTCCGTCAACTTCCAATTGTCTGATATTTTACGCGCGTCAGTCTCTCTAATTAAAGTGCAATCGCTCCCGAAATCAATGAAGCATTCAAACTCCTTACCATTAACAGTTGCAGGCTTGAAATATTTGTTATCGTTATATGATTTTAAAGATATACGTAGAACTGACTTTTTCTCAGAGTTCTCTCTCTTTGAAGGGCAATCTTTGTCAACATGCCCTACTCTGTGACACGCGTCGCACCTTTTGATTGGGAGTTTACATTTAAAATATGGGTGACCCTCTTCGCCACAATTATAACATTTAGTGTTATTAAGATTTTTAACTTCACCGTTATTTGGTACATGTCTATAAAATCTGGGTCGTCTATTAGTGTCCGAACTGTTGGTCGGCAGAGCGGTGTTAGACTTATCAGTTGTCTTTGTAATTTTCACATTTCTCAAATATACGAGTAACTTATCAGGCTCTGTAAATTGAGCAGCCTCCGCGCTCGTCCTTACAGATCTATCTTCTATGCCAAACAGCAAACAGTCTATCGCATTTTTGCCAGATATGTTGCAACGATTTAATAATATAATTTTTTTATAATAGTACTCCTCTAACGATTCACCGAACCGCGCTCTACAGGCCAACATTTCGGTCAACAATCGCCCATAATTTTCGTCACTCGGGAACGCCGATTTTAGTTTTTCCTGCCATTCAGACCATGTAAACAGGAGACTAGGTAGCCCTTGATACCATTGCTGCGCAAGACCCGTCAGTTTAGGTAAGGCGTAATGGATTATTTGACGCTCTGTCCAACCATAAATTTGCGCACACTCATTTACTTTTAGCAACCAAGTATCAATAGTCTGTGTCCTTGTAGCCGGATCATATTCCGGTATAACATTGATGGTAGGGAATCGCTCACTATTTCCTCCTGTTTTCATAGTCTGAATGAGTTCTTTAAACTTTACAGCAAAATCTATAAACTCCTTACTACTACTGGACGAATTGTGTCGATCAGCTGGTGCTGGGTCTGCAGCTGTTGGAGTGGTGTTGATATTTCCCGCTTCCGGCTCTAGTTCACCTGTATGTAGTCTACTCAGCCCCTGCTGCTGATGATGACTGCTTGGGCTCTCCAACCTTCGTCGACTTCGTCGACGAGACTTCGAATGCCTTACACGTTTACTTTTCCTATTGCGGCTACGACTGTCACGATGTCCCGAACGACGACTGCGACGACGTTCTGGCGAGCTGCTGTTGTCTTCATCATATGATTGATCTCTGCGCCGTTTGCGACGTGGTTCTGGACTTCTTTCGTCATCAGTTACCATGATTGTATCTGCAAACATTCACCAAAAAGTCAATGTTCCACAAAACTGATTAAATTAGTGAATTAAACTTATAGAAATCCATTAATGTATTTTATTTTAAACTATCATAAACAAATAGATTAATCTGAACCAGTAACCTTATAAAAACAGTCTTAAACTATTTGTAAAATCTTGATAATTATCCACAATTCATAAAACTTGAGATTGATAAAATTATTAAAAAAAAACGGCATATTGTAAAACTTCACGAACATGTTAACTCTTACGATGTGTTTTAAACTACTGTAACTTGTTAAAAGTCCCAGTATAGGGGCAAAACTATTGGAAAAAAAACACCATATTGTAAGTTTTAACGTAATTGTAAGCCTTTACAATATCACTTAAGCCATTGTAAGTGATCGCAGACCATTTCATTCTAAAATAAACCCATTGGAAACCATTGCACACAAACATATTGTAAAATTCTTACAATCAATGTCAACGGCTGTAGATGGTTAAATTGTACGTAATAACTTGTTTTCCTATTTAAAATTCATCATGTTGTGAGTTCTCACAATATTGTAAACCTTTACAATTGCTTGTAAACCACTGTAAATGATTGTCACACGCTAAGACTAACCGCGGAAAGACAGCCGTTACCAACTCTCTCTTAATTCTAATTAACTACAAGTTACAACATTACATTGCAACGGCAACAAGATATTTTCACTGCACTTGCAACACCTTTGACTCTAAACCGTCGTGATTGGTATTAAAGATAAAAAAAATAGAAAAGGAAAAAAAATGTTACGGGTAACAATTACCATCATTACTAAGCATGCGTAACCCATGATATACTGTTACAATATCTGGATTAAGGAATCCTATACGTATCAACAATCACTTTATAATAAAATTGTCGTTACCTAACATACCTTAATTGGGCGTAAGTTTTTCACCAAGGTGATCCAGTGACCTCGATTAATCCCGCCTTCTGAACTATAATCACTAGTTCAGTAAAACAGCACACGTAGTTTAACAACGTTTTATTGGAATGAAGATGATGCCGATTGCAGAAATATTACACAATAGACTTGTATACTTTTATAATATGTTCCGTACGAAACCGTGACTTCACCCGAACTGCCTCTCGATGGCCGACCGCTTCTCATTCCCCGCCATCTTGGCCGCCCGGAAGACATCATAATCCAACATGGCGTCACCAATCAAGAGACAGTTCAAGTTGTCAATTACAAACTTCCGTTAACAATTAAGTGATATATTTTGATAAACAGACCTTACATTGTTTATCAAAATATATATAAATTAAAACAGTTTATTTGAATCATTTTATACAATTATAATTCTTAATTGCTAACAAATAGTTATTTGTTATACAAGGGTGCAAAGTTGTATTTTACCCGCGAGTATGAAATTGAAACACGAGCAAGCGAAAGGATTCTATAGTTCTAAAATAGAATCCTGAGCGCAGCGAGTGTTTTAACATACGAGAAGTAAAATACATTTGCACCCGTGTGTAACACAAAACTTTTCCCCTCACTATAGCGAGGAAACTCAAAAAAGGTAATTATTTGTTCACATTACAATCATCATCGGGTTAGTGATAATAATTTTCCAAATGCATCATGTATTTAATGCAAGATTTTGTCGCAGTAAACTTACCACGAAAAAGTAAACGCAGCACGATTTTAACACATTCCTGTAGTTGCACACCAACGCCAATGCATTATTAAATCATTCTCATTCATTATTTTTACAAAATTATAACAGAACACCCTGAAAGTTGTTTAGTTTACTATTTTTATGCGTGTTCGAGTCGGTAAATAAAGATTATAACCTATAATATTCTTTGACAATGTTGACGTTGACATTTTCTGCGTTTTGTGATTGCATCTAGTCATCTTATCATCATTCACTAAAACAATTGTTACTTATGGAATTTTAGGATTTATATGTTAAAATCATCATATTATATAAAGGTTTGTATTTTACACTAAATTCTCGAACAAATTATTTAATTATAATTAATATGGAACAATTTCCATGAGCATTTTACGTTTTGTTATTCCAAAACCAAAGTCATTACTTTGCCACACAAGTGAATAATATGCGTTTTTACACGTTCGTATTAAAGGATAAACGAGCACTTTACGAGCTAGTGAGGGGAAAAGTGATTTACTACTATTACTCCTACCGATTACTTTTGTATGTGTAGTTTGTAATGTAGATTACCAAGTATATATATACACATACAAATGTAATTTACAGAATCAGATAACTTTTTGCCCAGCTCTGTTTAGTACTACATAAAGAGTATATAACAATAATATATAATAAAACAATAAGAAATATTAGGCTATTTCGAGGTTTTTCTAAAAGACCTGCTGCCCTACCGCGAACATCGAAATTTGCAAATTTCGAGGATTTGTCTCTCTCACTCTAATGACGCCTTCATTGGAGTGACAGAGCAAAATCCTCGAAATTTCGATTTTCGTGGTAGTAGGCCTGTTTCGATATGCCAGGGTCGCGTTTTATAAAGTTACATTTTACAATTTCGCTGTTTGCCTCTATAAAGGTGCATTCAAACCAAACGAGCATTCGCTATTCTATCCTCCCACTCTACGAAATTCGATCGTTACACAAAACGTGATTGATTTCGTAGAGCGGGGGATAGAACAGCGAATGCTCTTTTGGTCTGAATGCACCTTAACGCACGCACGTTTTGGCTAAAAAGAGAGGTAAACAGCAAAATTATAAAATGTATGTGTTCGAAACGTCGGAATGAAGTTAAAATTAGTTAATATACGCGAGTTTATCCGTTATCATAGTTTTATTTTATGTACAAAATGTAATTTTATAAAACGCGACACAGGTTGCCAGCTTCAGAGGTTTTCATGGATTTGTCCTAATTTGAGAGTTACTGCTACACTGGTAGTAAAGGTTTAACTTTCAAGTCTTGAGCCGCCCGTGACACCAACTGGGTTTTGGGGTCTAAAATCCGGGGTTTTCACACGCGTTTTGTCCCGGTTGAAAAAGAGATGACTCTCTATTACAGTAGCCGTAGCATGTGCTGACTTACATTCTATCCGGCTCCCTCGTCTATTCACCATCAACATCATCATCAGCCTATGATAGTCCACTGCTGGACGTAGGCCTCTCCTATTAACTATGCGTATAAACGCATTAGGAGGTAAATACCCATAATCGCCACGCAGCCATAATGGCGATCGCAGTAATGTGTCCACTATGATGACGCTGCTGACCATCATCAATATTTTAGTTACACTTAATTACCTACAGGTTTTAAGTACCAATGTAAACCAAAATATTACGTTCGTACTGAAGGAAAAATTATAATTAAACTTAATTACCACAAGATAACCAATATTCGGCAAAGTTTAGACGATTGGAACATGATAGCGTTATCTCTCGCTGCATCACAACACTTTAGATCCTGAACGCGAAAGTTGGCGAAATTACCCCGCTGCCGACTTTGGAACCGATCGCGATACGATAGCTTGATAATAAACTTGCCCAAACACTTGCCTGAAGGGGTGTTCCAACTATGAAAATTTGATGTTGATTTGACATTATAATTATCTAGGAGACCAGAGGGCAGGGAGCTAAATCGCAATACTAAACGGAAACACTTTTTTCTCAGAAAGAAGAATAAGAATATGATAATAGATCGAATATTCACCCGTGAAGGAGAGCGAACCCTAAACGTACAAAATAGTTAGAGCCATTTCCAATAACCCCGGAACAAATAAATATCTTAGAAATATTTTATGGCCTCGATACGATAGTAAGTAGCACAGTACTACAGACTGCTGTAAGGTCGATTGTAAAAAAAACAATATCTAGAGTAGTAAGTAGGGGGAGGATTGAAGTACAATAATTTTCTAAATTCTTGCAATATTGTACTGAGTATTTTTAACCCTTAAATTGGCAAAGCATCAGACAATGCACATATATTTTGAGCCACTTAGGTATTATATTTTTTAAAGACAGAATTTCCTGTTGTACACAATGACAAGGAGGCTAGAACGTGCGATATTTTTTAATTTACCAATTTAAGGGTTAAGATTAAGTGAGTGTTACGCGAATGCAATGTTTTATTTATATTTATTTATCTCATAATTTTAACGGATCAAGACGGAATCAAGATCCAGTATTTAAAATTCGAGTGGTCCACCTGATTGGAGGATATTTTACAAAATATTCGCAGTGCGGACGTTAGTTGTTTCTGTCTCATGTTTAAGTGGATCTTTTGAAGCGTGTGAAAGAGAGGGAAGCTCAATAATGAACTCGAACTTTGCTCGATCGATTGATTGATAGATTCATCTTTGAAAGTCTTCAGATTTTGCTGACAGTTTTAATAGACTTTGTAGTTTTAATGTAATCGAGCTTTGTTGCTTTAGATTAACTTAGATAAGTTAAAAACTGAGTAAGCGTAAGAGTCTGTATTTTAGCCCGCCAGAATAATGATACTTTTTTTGGTTTTTGATACTTTTTCTGGATATATGGGGGGCGAAGATGGCAGCACTCTGCGTGAGGTGAACGGACTGTCAAAATAAATAAGCGAATTTTATTTTTATATATTTTTTCTTAAATTTAGATCCCAGGTTCGAATCACGGCACGGTGAGTGTGATTTAGGTGCTTAATATATTTGTGTTTATCTCAAATCTTGATATGGTGGTTTTCTACAGATGATTAAGATGTATTATATTATTTTATATCCCCCTACGTGGTTTATTAAGCATATCATGGGACTAGCATAATTTGTGTAATATTGTCCCATGACATTTATTATTTACAGTCGTTACCGTTAGTTTGTTTCATCGCTGCGGTATTCAAAATCAATTATCCTGGATGACGAGTTTGCTAGTTGGTTCGCAAAGTGAAGGCACGTGGGACATATTAGCGCGTCTTGCTGGCAGGGCGCCATCAGTTTCCGCACAGGCTATGCAAATTTATTTAGCCACAAATCCCTGTAACCGCGGCGCACCACTCATTCCATTCGGTCAGTCCGTCACCGCTCCGTTGATTACGACCGCCACAGATTATATACTATCTAGATGGATCTAGCAATGTAAAATCTCAAACCATTCTAAAAATTGCTGAAAATTACCGGATAGTTGCCATGGAGAGCACTCTCTTTCAGTTTAAAGATTATTACGCTAAACTCCCAACAGTTGACGATCGCGATAACCCGTTTGATCAATATTTAAATATGGTTGAGTCTCTCGTTAGTAATTCATAAATCGTAGACATTGGCCATAAGTCTTAGCAATAAATGTGCAATATCTAGAACTTTCGATGAGAACATTCTCAATTACGGAAACTTCTTGTCGGTATTTATTGCTAGACAGAGCACATCATACTGTGCTAGTTATTTTACCACAAAATTTTTCCCCACAACCTCGAGAGCGAACGATTCTCATTCGGCTAGGAGCCACAGCGATTTCACCATGCAAATTTATTTTCCTACAAAATATTTTGCCAAATGCCTGTAACCTTGACCATGTAATTTAATGTTGTATTAAATCCTCTCCTCATAACCTGCTGCTAATTGATTGAAAATTAAATATACATGGACTAGTTAATTCTTATTATGAAGTGAAAAGTACTGATTCAACAACCCTCGATTCGCAGAACACTGCAGTTACTTGTGCGAGGTGCGGTCGCGGCTGCCGCTCTCGTATTGGTGTATTTAGTCACACCCGTAGTAAGTGCCAAACCCGAACGGACGCTGCTTAAATCATCTTAGATGCTCCAGGTGAATCGTCAGTAGAATCTAAAAAACATCTACCGACGATTGGTATACGTTTGAACTGAAACTTTTCTCTTGAATTCGGAGCCTGTGGAAGGTGGTCCGTGTTCACCGCACCGGCTCTGCCCGACTGCCGTACTTCAAAACCGGATTTCAGTTACACTAATTTTGAATAGAAGATCAAATTGTTTATAACTTTAACAATGGCGACAACAACTGGATTATAATACCTAACAGAACTATCTAGAATACGATTCCAGTCATCGTAATGCGTGTATCATCAACATAACAGTTCAAAAAAGACATCCAGTGTCGAAAGACAGTCCACGGCGGGACATCGGCCATCCATAACCACTGATAGGCTTCATGTAGATGAACAAACAAAACGTCAACGATGATCAAAAGACAATCACTAGTGATTAGAAATGTCGATATAATGAAATGTCAGCGATAATTTCACTGCTTAGGTACGTAAATAGAGGATTATCGATTTTACATCGTCTGTCAGGAAGAGAATTAATTCGTATAAGATTAGATTATATCAAAAACTATGGTTAAATTTCGAAGATATTTCTGTCGCTCCAACGAAGGCGCCACTAGTCATGAGAAAAATCACATGAAGTGCACCCGTAACGAACAACGTGAAGCGAAGTAGCGAAACGTATGACGTTTGACGTGAAGATTTTATTCAATATTCTTTTTTTTTTTTTTTTTAACATCCTCTAGTACTGCAATCTGCCTGTGTGAGTTAGGCATTTAGCTAGTGGTTAAGTATTTGAGTAGGTCATGAATGGTATTTGCCCATTGGCAAAACCATATATTATTATTTATTTAAATTAAATCTTGAGGGGCTTTTCTTTTCAAGCGCTTGAAGGTGTTCGAATTCTTGTCCATTAGTTTGACGGCCAGTTCGTTCGGATGTTTATCCAGGCGTTGCGCATAATGAGCGCATTTTATTTGATATGTCTTGTTTGACTGTTGGTAACTTCAGTTCCCGGTGGAGCTGACTATTGGTTACATACCATGGTGCGTTTGTAATCATACGCAACATTTTCGATTGAGATCTTTGGAGGATCTCGATATTAGAGTTTGCAGCAGTGCCCCATAACTCTACTCCATAGGACCAGATCGGTTTTAATATACATTTGTATATAAGTAATTTATTGTCCACGAAAAGTTTGGACTTGCGAGACATCAGTAGACCCCGGTATCGGAGGTGCAAAATGGTAGCTGTCAAGTTCTTACTTAGGGATAGGTAAACACGTTTTATGATGTCGATATCGATACTCGATTTTTTGTACAATTTTTTTTTATGTACAATGGCGTTCAGAATTGCATGGATAATTTATGAATGAATTCATTCATAAACTGTCCATGCAATTTTGAACCCTACTGTACAAGGACCATTTATTTGTATACCTTTTTTCGGGATCTATGATAATAATTAAAATTGAATACTCGATTTCTTGAAAAAAAAAATGTTTGTGTACAAGGACCATTTCTTTGTATCCCTTTTTTTGGGATCTATGATAATAATTAACATTTAATATATAAGTAATTACTATTTCAATACAAATCTCTGGTTGCTATTACATTTATTATGTTTCGAGTTGCACGACATTGAATAAAAACTTTTGAGATATTAATACTTATAATAAATTATTTATGTCAGTAGATAGTCAAAGTCATCTTACAACAATGTCTTCGATTATTTAGCCGTGTTTACGAGTCTATTCGCCTAAAATATTTTATACAATAGAAAGTGGAGTCACTTCTTGCTGAACACCCTGAACTTCAAAAATGAATGAAAAACATTTAATATATAATTTGCAGAATACACATCATTTCCAGATGTTGGAATCTTGGAATATAAAAAAGCACATGGAGTCGAATTGCCATCACGAGAAAATCAACAACGTACGTTCTACTAATATTGATTATTTAATAAAGGATATTCCATTCCAATATTTGTAATCTTGCATTGCAACTCAATCTTGTATGAAAACACTCATAAAAAAAGAAAAAAAAATAAAACCAGTGAAACTGTAACCGAGATCTGCTTAAGTTTTTCGTCAGTTGTAACATACTTTGGACCAAATTGGAAAACCCAAACTTTAGAAAGTCCATCGACAATTGCCTTAATAAAAAGTATGGCGATGTTACAGAACATTAAATACATACTTTGTTGGTTTTGTAATTATATAGTCCTAGTTTATATCGTAAATAGGTGCGTTTAATTAAAGTCTTAGCTTATTATTACGGTAAAGAAAAAATATCGATATGTAACTTTAATTATCGACATCACAAATATTTTTACCCCATCCCTAAGAAATTGACAGCTACCATTTTGCACCTCCGATACCGGGGTCTAGACATCAGCCAGTATAATTTTCTGAGTTGTTGACAAAGTGCTTTTCTCTTGGTGAATATGTGCTTCCGCCAGGTAAGTCTTCTGTTTAAATAAATGCCAAGATATCTTACGTCTTCATTTTGTGGTATTTGTATATTGTTTAGTTTAACTGATGGGCAAGATGCACGTCTGAGGGTGAACGTCACGTGTACGGATTTGGTTTCGTTGGCTTTGATGCGCCAGTCCTTCAGCCATGTAGATATCTTGTTGAGACCACTTTGCAAAATAGCTGATGCGATTGTTGGGTTTTCATGCGTGGCCATGAGAGCGGTGTCATCAGCAAATGTGCCCATAACAATATTGTCAGTTTGAGGCAGATCATAAGTATACAGGAGATACAATATAGGGCCAAGTACGCTGCCCTGTGGGACACCTGCTTACACCGTGTTTTATATAGAAATGACGTTGTTGGAGATACGATTTGAACAGCAAGTAGAAACTAATAGGCAGTGTTTTCAAAATTTTAAATAGTAGGCCTTCATGCCACACTCGGTCAAATGCCTGTGATATATCAAGGAAAGCCGCTGAGCAATAAGCTTTTCGTTCAAATGCTGAGTTAATGCTGTTGACTAGTCGATGTACTTGTTCAATTGTGCCGTGAGCTTCCCGAAATCCAAATTGATGGGAAGGTATGATTTGGAGCTTGGAGATTACCGGTTTGAGTCGTTTAAGGATAAGTATTTCCAAGACTTTAGAAGTTATGGGCAGCAGGCTAATGGGTCTATATGAGGTAACGTTATCTGCCTCTTTTCCAGGCTTTAAAATTAGAATTATTTCGGCTACTTTGAACTGAGGCGGTACAAATTCTCTTCTTAAGACTGCATTGTATAGTTGAGTTAAAAACACAACAGCAACGTCTGGTAACTCCTTCATAGTCTTGGCTGTAATCAGGTCGTAACCCGGAGCTTTGTTGGTTGCCAGTCTCTTGATCGCTGAACGCACTTCATGTTTGGTAAATTTTTCAAGAGGAGGGGATAATTGGTGGATCAATGCCAGGCCATACTCAACCTCATCTTTTTTTGTAGAGCCCGCGTCCGGATTTGGCGTGAAAACATTGGAGAGATGTTCAGCAAACAGTTCGGCCTTTTCATAGTCAGTTCTGGCCCATGATTCATCGATACGACGCAATGGCGATTGAAAAGGGATTGGTTTTTTAGTGCTTTTGTTGTTTTCCATAAAGAATAGTCCGAAACCGAAGTAGCATCCAGGTGCAATAACTGATTTTAAATTTTTAAATTTTGATGGCTTTTAATAAGATTTTTCAGCTTTTTTGTCAGTCTATTAAATAATTGTTTATCCTTAGAATATTTCGTTTTTTGCCAACGTTTCCTTGCCTGTCTCTTTTCTTGTACTAGCTGCGTGACATTATTTGGGTACATAGGTAGAATATCAGTTGCATCCAATGCTGTATCTACTTCGGGTGTAGACTGCCATGCAGCTGTTTGTATGCATTTATTGAAAATTTCAACAGCCTCAGTAATATCCTCTTCAGTTTTGAGTGGGATTTGGGTATTCAAGGTGCTATCAACTAGCTTCTGAAACTGGATCCAGTCTGTCTTTTTGGTATGTAATTTACAGGGTCTTGTGATTTTTGTAGCTTCGCTGTAAAGGTTGGCTATGATGGCGGTATGGTCCGAAGATAGATCATAGGAGGATTCGCATGTCAAGGATAATGCAGGTATACCTTTGGTGACAAAGAAGTCTACCAGGTCAGGTTTTCTTTTGGGATCGCTAGGCCAGTATGTAGGTTCGCCAGTAGAAGTGACTCTAAGGTTAAGTTTTTGCAGTGTTTTATTGAGTTCACGTCCTTTGAGGGTGATGACTCTTGAGCCTCAGTCTGTGTGCTTGGCGTTGTAGTCACCGCCAGCTATAAAGTGTTGTCCCAGAGATTTAAAGAATAAGGTATATGCTTCATTCTTGAGATTGTGTCTTGGAGGCATATAAAGTGCCGAAATAGTTAGAGGCCCATTAGCGCATTCCAGTATTATATTTGTAGCCTGAATTTCTTTGCAACAATAAGGGTTGGACGTGTAATGTTTTATATTTTCTTTGATTAGTACTGCTGAACCAGCGTGGGCTTTACCGTCGGGGTGGTTTGTGAAGTAAGTTTTATATTTTTCAATTTTAAAGAAGCTCTTTTCATTAAAAGGAGTCTCAGATATAAGCATGATATCAATGTTGTTTGTGTATAGGAACATTTTCACTTCAAGAGTATGGTTTGGCAGCCCGTTGGCATTCCACATTGCAATTTTTAACGGATTGAATGTGGATGCATATCGGACATGAGTTTCATTAATAAATTGGTCATGTTGGTAATTTGTTGCATCATTTGTTTGAACATTTCCATAAGTTGATTTAATTCGTTTGGGTATGCGCTAAAAGCGTGTTGAGGTTGGTTAGAGGCTGAGTCTTTTCCTGATTGTTGGTCTGTCTGGGCTGGGTTAGAATTAATAATTGTTTGTGCATATGTTTTGGTAGTTCCTTTTGATGGTGGGTTTTTCTCGGGTTTAGCATTATTGCTGTTTCGAATTTGATTGCTTGTTAGTTTATTTCGTAACGGCGGGTATTTCTGCTTTAGTAGGTCCTTGTATACGGAGCATCCCTTGAAGTTGGCTGGATGATTGCCCTGGCAAAGTGTGCACTTCACATCTTTGGATCGCCCTTTACGTGGGCAATCTGAAGAAGCATGTTGGCCAGCGCATTTTATGCACCTTGGTTTTCGTTTACAGTATTTTTTGGTGTGCCCATAGTCCATACAATTTGAGCACTGGGGTATACTTCGCTTGGGCCTCGGTGGTTCAAATTTGATAATACAGTTCAGCAGGCTTCGTATGTTGTATATGTCTTTATTATTTTCATTACTTTTTAGATCTATGATAAACATATCTAGAGGCTTTTTAGTAACAGCTTGTCTAATGTTCCAAATGTTCATGACTTCGTGGTTGAGCTCAGTTAGTGCAGTAGTAATTTCATCAGGATTAGTTGACGAGTGCATATTCTTTAATACTACTTTAAATGCCCTATCTTGCTTGGGTTTGTAGCTGTAGTATTCAGTGCCCTTTGCGTCAAGTTCAACCTTGATTTTTTGGTAGGTTTCACCAGTCTGGGCTTGAATTTTAACCCTATTATTGGTGAGAACTTTGTATGTATACTGACCATTCACAATATTGTTAAGTAGTGCGGTGAGTGGTTGGATATTCATGACATTATCAATTTTTAATGGTGGTGGTCTTGGTTCTTTGGCTTTCATTTCTGTGTCTGTGTCCTCGGTTATCGGTATGTCATTGTCTTGAATGTTGTCTAAATATTGGGATATTTATTATGCACAAAGTTAAATAATTTTTACATAGCTATACAAAACTTAAACAATAATATAAAATTACATCTAATTGCAAAAAAAAAACTAAATAAAATAAAAAAAACTACAATAAATCTTATAAAACTACCTTAAACTAAAGGTCTGAACTATATTTACAGATATCCCCAATGCCACTCCCATTTGGTAAAGTGCCCATAAGGCTGGCTGCGTTACCTCGCTGAATGGCAATGCCTATACGTTGAGCGAGGAACGAGCCAGCCCTAGGGTCGCCGGTGGAACGGATGAGCAACGACCTCAGTTTTGTAAAAAGTTTTAGTGCCTCTGGTCCCCAAGGACCTAGAGTCTCAACGGCAAAAGCTGAAAATACATATGCGTCACCTAAACATGCGTATTTTCGGCGTTTTGCGACTTCGGCATTAGTGGCGGCACTGCCTGCTCTCAAAGACGATGCATTGAGGTGGGACGGCGCAAGGGTGTCCACACAAGTTGCGTCCCAAATTAGAGGCCGTCCCTTCTCCCACGGCACGAGAGTAAGACCGTCGGGCCTTTTCCCGTCATCGCGCGCTAAACCGTTAGGCTCCAATATGGCGGGCATGTTGACGCTGACTAAGGCCCGTCGGATCATGTCATTGAGGGAGGCGTGGCGGGATAGACGACCAGCGCTTTTAGAGCAGGCCAGGCCGTGGTGGCCGTGGCGATCCACCACTGTACCGCAGTTGCACCGATGAGGCTCAACTAGGTTGGCTCCTAGTCGGAGACCAACCGCCAGACGGAAACTATTGGGGTCTAATAAGTTGCCGAAATTTGCCGATGGGAAAGCGTGCAGCCAGTAACCGGACTCTCTAGCTGAAGTTGCTAAGAGTCGCGCTGTTTCAAGGCTAGACGGGCTATTTTTTAGGAGATCTTCATGTATTCCCCGACATATAGGTTCGTCCCAAAGTTTTTGAGAGCTTGGGCTTGAGGGCAGGTCTTTGCCCGGACAAGCTACCCGCCAAGCGTCCCTGGCCTCAGACAAGCACACTATCTCAAATTCACCTAGTGAGGGTTGTAGAATACTGCCCGTGAGAGCTAGTGTGCTGTGTACCGAAGACAGGAACGCCGGCAAGGAGACACATCCGATCAACCTCAGCCCTAGGCCGCCGAACCTAATAGGTAGAGATGCTATCAGGAACATCCTTGTGTCGATTTGTATGTTCACAATTTTTTCAATTTGAGTACAAAGATTGCCGTGTGGTGACGGCAGTAAGAATACATTTGTCACCACCCCAACTCTTCCCGTGGGTGTCGTAGGAGTCCACTAAGGGACTAAAGTGTTACTGATCATACACTTGACCCGGGTATGTCTGAAAACTACGACCAAGACCACCGGGGGATGGGCAGCAGCATCCCTAAAGTGCGGTGGAGACACTGCGATCGCCAACCCGCATGCCAAGCGTGGCGATTATGGCAACTACCCCCCATGGATTTACAAACAAGGCCGCGGCCCCGAGGTTCCGGCGACCCCCGGTGCCCTGGTTATGGTAGCGGCCAGGGTGCTAGCGGGGTCAGGGGTGCTAAGAATCTCCGGCAAAGATCCGGCTACCACCACCGACGACCTCTGGCCCTGGCAACGTACAACACACGTACACTGCGGACCGACGAAAAGTTAGTGGAACTGGAGGAAGGATTGAGCAAGTTGCGTTGGGACATTGTGGGATTGTCAGAAGTCCGAAGAGAGGGCGAGGACACGATAATCCTAAAGTCCGGCAACTTGCTCTATTTCCGGGAGGGCGACCAACAGTCCCAGGGAGGTGTCGGGTTCATCGTCCACAAGTCCCTCGTAAACAACGTGGTGAAGATCGAGAGTGTGTCGGCTAGGGTGGCGTCCCTTATACTCAGAGTATCTGAGAGATACTCGCTGAAGGTCATACAGGTGTACGCGCCGACTTCGACACACTCCGACGACGAGGTGGAGGCTATGTATGATGATATCTCAAAAGCCATGCATAGCTCAAGAACCTACTTCACCGTTGTTATGGGGGACTTCAACGCGAAACTGAGCAAGAGAGATGGTAACTGAGGGTGGGGCAATTTGGGGTTGGACGTCGGAACCACCGGGGCCATCTGCTGGCTGGTTTCTTGGAGAAGGTGGGACTCTACATGATGAACTCCTTCTTTAAGAAACGCGAGCACAGAAAATGGACTTGGATGAGTCCCGACGGTGCAACTAAAAACGAGATCGACTTCATCATGTCGACGAAGAGACATATATTCAACGATGTTTCTGTGATCAGTACGGTTAAAACCGGTAGCGATCACCGCCTGGTAAGAGGCACGTTGAATATATGTCCTAAGCTAGAACGCTCGCGACTGATGAAGTCTACGCTCCGTCCTGCACTCCATCTCCAAAACCCCGAGAGCTTTCAGCTGGAACTCCAAAACCGTTTCGATTGCCTAGGCGATGACGTGGACGTATTCAACGACAGGTTTGTGGAAGCTGTCCATAGCGCTGGGTCTAAGTTTTTTAAGGCCCAGCGGACAAATAAGACCAGAAAGCTCTCCGACTCCACTCAGAAGCTAATGGAAAAAAGGAGTGAACTGGTTCTACAATCCTCAGTTGATGCGACTTTATACCGGCAGCTCAACAGACAAATCTCTAAGTCCCTCAAACGCGATATGCGCCAATTCCGTACCAAGTGTATAGAAGAAGCCATCGAGCGGAACAAGGGCTCTAAAGTTTTTGCATGGGATCTGTCTGTTGGGCAAAGCCAGCTCGCCAAATTAAAGACTGAGGATGGTAGAATCGTCACATCCAGATCCGATCTGCTGAGTGAGATAGAGGGTTTTTATGGACAGCTGTACACGTCAACTAGCAGACCCGAAGTTGATCTACCGGAAGACCTCAGAGCTAGACTGACCCGACACTATACAGAAGATATCCCGGACATCAGCCTGTGCGAGATTAGAATGGCTCTTGAACAGCTCAAAAATAACAAGGCGCCTGGGGAGGACGGAATTACAGCTGAGCTTCTGAAGGCGGGTGGTAAACCGATCCTTACGGCCCTTCAGAAGTTGTTCAATTCCGTCTTACTGGAAGGGAGAACGCCAAAGGCATGGAACAGAGGTGTGGTGGTACTGTTCTTCAAAAAAGGTGACAACGCTTTATTGAAGAACTACCGACCCATCTCACTTCTGAGCCATGTCTATAAGCTGTTTTCAAGAGTCATTACGAATCGTCTTGCACGCAGGCTTGATGACATCCAGCCTCCCGAACAAGCCGGTTTCCGAAGAGGCTTTAGTACCGTAGACCACATCCATACGCTTCGCCAGGTTATACAGAAGACCGAAGAATATAACCTGCCCCTCTGTTTAGCGTTTGTGGACTACGAGAAAGCCTTCGATTCGATCGAAACATGGGCAGTACTACAGTCTCTCCAACGGTGCCAAGTCGACTACCGCTATATCGAGGTGTTGAAGTGTTTGTACGAGAGCGCCACAATGTCAGTCCGACTCCAAGACCAGAGCTCGAAGCCTATTCTGCTGCAGCGGGGAGTTAGGCAAGGAGATGTCATTTCCCCTAAGCTGTTTACCGCTGCACTGGAGGATGTCTTTAAGACTCTGGACTGGAGAAGGCTGGGTATAAACATAAACGGCGAGTACCTCACTCACCTTCGATTCGCTGACGATATAGTAGTCTTGGCTGAGACCTTGGAGGACTTAAGTACTATGCTCGTTGACCTCAGTAAAGCCTCCGAGCGAGTTGGTCTTAGGATGAACATGGATAAGACGAAAATCATGTCGAATTCCCATGTAGCACCAACTCCCGTAATAATCGGAGACTTTACACTCGAAGTTGTAGACGAATACATATACCTAGGGCAAACTATTCAGTTAGGTAGGTCCAACTTCGAGAAAGAGGTCAATCGTCGAATCCAACTCGGTTGGGCAGCGTTCGGGAAGCTACGACACATATTTTCGTCCAATATTCCGCAGTGTTTGAAGACGAAAGTCTTTAATCAGTGTGTGTTGCCAGTGATGACATACGGTACTGAAACGTGGCCGCTTACAATGGGTCTCATAAGAAGGCTCAAAGTCACCCAAAGGGCAATGGAGAGGGCTATGCTAGGAGTCTCTCTGCGTGATCGGATTAAAAATGAGACCATCCGCAGCAGAACCAAAGTAACCGAAATAGCTCTCCGAATCGCTAAACTGAAGTGGCAGTGGGCGGGGCACATTGCGCGTAGAACCGATGGCCGTTGGGGCGGGAAGGTTCTTGAGTGGCGGCCACGTACCGGAAGGCGTAGCGTGGGTAGGCCCCCCACAAGGTGGACCGATGACCTGGTGAAGGTCGCAGGAGTCCGCTGGATGCGGGTGGCGCAGGACCGGTCATTGTGGCAATCTTTAGGGGAGACCTATGTTCAGCAGTGGACGTCTTTCGGCTGATATGATGATGATGATGATGAATAAATAAAGGTAAATTTGGGGACAAAATGGCAGTACCGCAGAATAAAAATGGCCATATGGGGGTTAACTTTGAGAAGACGGTCTGAAAAAGAGTGGAATTGGTCAATATTTTTGTCTATAAAATTTGGAATAGAGTCGTCAAAAATGGGTGCACCAAGTAGAAAGAGATTTTTTGATTTTGAAACGACCTTAAGATTTCGCTCCTATTTGCATCATTTGGATCTATGTATATAAATTTCGCATTTGTTTGTATTGAGTTGTAAACCGATGGAGTCAAATTTTGTGCTGATGAAGATGAAATCATTTAAAACTGTGGTAGCGTCACCTCCAAGTGTTCCATCATCAAGGTACCAGATGTTAAAAAGCGATGAGAGGTCAGAGATATGCGGATGGATGGCGAGACTGAAGACAGCTGGACCCAAGGGGTCGCCTTGTTGGCAGCCGGTGGACGACAGTATGGTGTGGCTCTTGAACTTGAGGTTAGAAGGAGTACTGTAACATTGCCATATGTAGGGATAAATATTTGGGGTAGTTTTTAAGACTTCAGAAAGAATGGCCTGTCTATTTACTGAATTGAAAGCATTTTTTACATCTAACTTCAGCAGAACGGAATTAGGAGAGTTAGATAAAAAGGTGCGGCAAGCATGGACTGCAGCTTCGCAGCCACCCTTGCTACCAAAGCCTAATTGAGTGGGTTTAAATTGGGATTCGAGGTCCTCACGTATATATCTGCAGCATACTTTGGAAGCAAGTCGCCTAAAAGTTGAACCTATAGCAATAGGACGTACGCTACCATCTTTCTTGCTAAGGGCACAAAGGTTAGCTCCGTACAGGGTTTGGCAAATTGTTTCATTTACTTTCCCACTAATCATTAGATTCACTAAACGTGTGAGGCTGGAGAGGAGTTCGCCCGTATTATTGTTGACGAGCAGATCCTTCAAGTGTTGAGGGGTAATGCCGTCCAAGCCACCAGCCGAGCCGTTATTGAACGCCATGACCGCTGCAAAAACGGCGTCTTCTGAAGCGACAAGGCCGGGCAATGTGGTGTCTGGAGTATCTGGAAGATCAAGAAACGCGGGGCCCGGTGGGTGTTTGCTCTCGAGAGCAGCGAGAGTGTCTTGCGAATCAGGGGCGGTAGAGTCGCTCGAGAAGAGCATGCGGGCGGCACCACGTAGGTCCCCAACATTGACTTTAGTTTCAATTTTCTTGAATAGGTTTTGCGAAGGGGGAGGTGGATCGGGAGTGTATGATAACGGAGAGGGTTGAGAACAGTTATTCTTTATTTTCTTTTTTAAAGTTTTTGAAGATTTGCGATCTACATGTAGAACGCTGTACGCGAAAGTTAGCAAATTTTCCCAAGTGATTAGGCTATTAGAGTTAACGCAGTCATTTAGTGTGCTTATAAGAGCTTGGGCAACGGCGTGTCTTGCACCTCTAGGTATTCTTTTAATGACAGGGTTTGACTCTTTAAAAGCGCTGAGCTTATCCGACAGGGAATTGGGCAGAAAATTGGTTGTATGCACTGACACTGACTGATTGGAGTGGGTTGAAAGGGGCACGGGCTGACTGTTACTAAATTTGTGAGATTTTGAAATGTGTATATTTAAACCTTTACGACCTTTGTATTGTTTATTGTCCCCGCATGAAGGGCAAAACAACAACTCCACTGAGTTGGTGCAGGGCTGGGATGGCATATGGGGATACTAAAAAATAACACGTAACAATTAAAAAACTAAATAAGCTTAGGATATAAAGCTAAAGCCTTAATATTTAGATAGTATAAAAACTAAAAGATATCACACAGTCCCGGGCTGGGATGGCATATATACTAAAAAATAACATGTAGCAATTAAAAAACTAAATAAACTTAGGGTATAAAACTAGGGCCTTAATATTTAAATAATATAAGAACTAAAAGATATCACACAGTCCCGGGCTGGGATGGCATATTATATACTAAAAAAATAACACGTAGCAATTAAAAAACTAAATAAACTTAGGGTATAAAACTAGGGCCTTAATATTTAAATAATATAAAAACTAAAAGATATCACACAGTTACAGTCTCGCGCAGTCAATAGGCACGTAAAAAGGAAGCACTGAACACTGTAAAAATAATTATAAACGAATATACTTGTCTAAATCATCAAATGAATTTGAAAGAGTCACCGGTTGGCTTAACCAATGTGTATTGGGTTTCATTTGTTTGTTGGAATTTTCAGAGCCAGGGCTCTCACGTTGTCTCTTCGAGTTTTGGATTGTTTTCCAATTTTCATCGTCACTGACAGTGTTGGATACATTTGAGACTGAAGTACTATTGTCATTCGATGTATTTACAATTCGGTTTATATCTGGAGCAGATAGGGTTCTTACTCTGTTGAATAAGCTTGGGTGAAATACTTGCTGAGTAAGCTTTGTTCTTCTACATTGAGCAGAAGACGGAGATGGTGAAGTTTGAGTTTTATTTTTATTTTCAGGTGACATTGATTGTTGTTCCCACGAGAGAGGTCGAAATAATCTGGTCACATACGAGGTTACGCCTATTCTCGTATGAAGGCAAGATACTACAATGTTTGCCGGGTCCATTGTAGTATTCAATATTCAATAGACAACTAAGCACTGCCAGTCTTTAAATAAAATAAATATTGAAATCAATTACAAAAACCGGCCAAGAGCATGTCGGGCCATGCTCAGTGTGGGGTTTCGTAGTTTTATTCAAAAACGGCTGGGCCGATATGTTCGAAATAGTTTTATGCCAGCCCACTATTCATGACTTTTTTTGGACCTTTGGATCAAAAGTTAGAGGGGGGGGACATTTTTTTTTTTTTCATCTGGAGCGATTATCTCCGAAAATATTGACTTTAGAAAAAAACTTTCTTAAAAGCCCCTTTTTCTTTTTAACACGTTCAAGGGCGTAGCTGCTATAGCATTCGGGTTAAAGCCCCCTTTATATGACACAAATGCTATAGCAGACTTTAATCGTCCCCCTTTCTTAACCAGAAATGTTAGAGAATTCGCTCCGCTATAGAAAATACCCATAGTCCTCGGCTTACTGTTACGTTGTACCAAACCTGGATAAGATTACTGTCTTTTGCTTAGTTTTTGAGTAAGCGACAACCTCACCTCCTTGCCCTCTTTTTACGCGCACAAATGTTATAGCAGTCGCGGTAGTATGGGGATTTGTTCAGATGTGCGGCATGTGCGCCGGGAGAGTGCAAATACATAAGATGATGTTTAAATCGTTGTAAATACTGTTTTTATCTATCATTTCTATATATTTTGCTGTAAAGAATTTTAGTAAGTATTTATTGTTTACTGTGAAATGAATTGGAGATGGATTTAAATATGCGAAAGTAAATTAAAATATTTCCATCAATATGTTTGCCGTTGTGTTTCGCTTACGTTTTCAAGAACATAATATGGTCGATAATTGGTCTAGACGTTTAATACTGTTTGTTTACTGCATAATTTAAATAGTTTCCTCCGTCAATTACTTTCTGATATTGAATATTAAAATAAAATATGTATTAGTTTATTTAATTATTATATAAGTAATAGTATGTAATTGTAGGTATTGTTATAGTCATTTGGTATTACTATATCTTTAATAATTATTCGAGTTGAGCACCAACTAAAATGTCTCTGTTTGGCCCAATGGTTGACTGGTAGAGAATGCCTTTTAGCATTAAGTTCGCCATTTGTACAATTTTCTTTGTTTTGTGCAATAAAGTTTAAATAAATAAATAAATAACGGGGGCATAAATACATTATTAGTCAAATATATCTGTAATATTTGTAATAACTAGACGATGAAAAATAGAACACGAAAAATTTGTCGGGTTGTTCGAAGAGGAGATAAATCTTTGTAAGAGGTTTTAGTGTCGAGGAGTCGGAACTATCAGCTAACGAACGAGAACTGGTGTGGCAGGACAATGATATAGAATTTTACTGGCATATGTAATCGACTCCTGACTAAGTTATTCTATAGCAGTCGAATGCTATAGCACTATAGCAGTATGCGTCCTTAACTACCATATTTCTCATGTGTCATATGACCCGCATGCTATAGCATGTACAAAATTTCCATACAAATTTATGTGTCATTTTTGGTCGGAAGCCAAACTCCTTACCGTCCGTGAACGTGTTAAGAGACCTATTCAATGATACCCCACACTATACGCGATTACAGCAAATAAAAAAAATCACCCCACATCACCAATTGGGGGGGAGGTACCGAAAAAATTTTTTTTTTTACTTTTTATTGTATCACTTTGTTGGCATGATCAATATGTATACCTGTACCAAATTTCAGATTTATAGTATTAACGGCCACTGAGCTAAGTATGCTGTGGAAAGATGGACATAGCGAAACTATAAGTATGGGTTCCGCTTTGAGGATTTAGTAATGGAGTCGGCTTCATATCGTTTCCCCTCTGCCAAAAACTTTGGCCAAGAATTTGTACATTGACCAAACCTGTATATAAAAACTATTTCATTAATCGATTCTTCGCAGTCTTGTAATCGTTATGTACCCGTAACAAGCTCCGTCAAAATGCCTGTATGTGCTATGTATGGATTCAAAACTCGTTCAAATACATCATGTATACAAAATATGCGATACCATTTCATATCTTGCCTTTATTTGTTTATATTACAACATTTTATTACATAAAATTGTTCAAGAAAATCAAGTACCAGGGAATCGATAGCAAAATCGGTTTCAAAAATATCGCACACAATTCGTATTTTCATTTTTGACTGATGGAGAAAGTTTGACATTTATTGTATTCTCGTATGTAAGGTTAATAAGGTCTACCCATCTTTAAATTTTGTAGGAAATATCAGACTTAGTGAATCAAGTAAGACAGAAGACTCTGCCTTGGTCTAATGTTAAGCTTATATGTAAGACAATAAGGTTGAATATTTATTGCGCTTATTTGGAATACGTATTACGCGCGAAAATACATAGTGATGTGAACGTTGCTCTTTATGACACAATGTCGAGAGTAGGTATAAAATGTCGAGATACGGACACTTGTGTTTACGTATATTAGTGTTCTCACAGTAAGTAAATAAAATCACAGTCTTATCGAATTCAATAACTTCATTTTTACAAGTGCTACTTAACGCTAGTTGGACCTATATTATAAATTGTATTTAGGTACTTACTAAAATATCACTAAGGAATATCAATATCACCGGCCCTCACAGACAACATATGTTGTCTGTGCCGGCCCTATTGCAAAAACTTGTATGTATACGCACCTACGCACCTTGTACCTTCGCACTTGTATTCAAATTGTATCCTTACGAGTATTCACAATTAAGCCTCAGTCAGTTTTACCCCAGCTAACTAAAACTTTCTTACTACAACAAAATAAATAATAGGTACTCGTATGTACACTCGTATGGACATACATTGTTTTCTTTCACAACCGCTAATTAATATTATTTATTAAATATTATAATTGATTTACAGATTTCGAAATGCACGTGATTGACCGAGACTTTCCTTACAGTTACAGGTGTAGTGAGAAATTACTTGCCTTCGGAAACGTTCGTAAACACATGCTGTTTCAGGCAGTGTCACCGAGTCTGACTGAAGTTGCATGACAGCTATTACTGTCAGTCTCAGTGAGATAGACTGAAACAGCATGTCGTTGACGAACGTTTCCGAAGGCAAGTCATTTCTCACTACATCTGTACAGCCTTCGTAGTCAAAGATCGCGATAAACGAAAACATAATCAATTGAAGTAGGTTAATGGCATTCAGGCGATTTTGTATTAAAATTGGTTGATTAATTAATAACTGTTACTAATTGTTTGTTTACTTTTATTTAAATACTCAAAACAACAATATATAGTACCAAGGTGCACGTCAATCTATGACGTTTAGAAAAATATATCGATACGATAATCTTCAGACACTTGAAAGCCATATTAATCGGTTCGATTACACCTACATCGATATTTGAAATTGTGTCCGCATAGAAATTTTACTGTATTAGTGTGATAATTTAACTTAGTGTTGTGGTATTGTTTAAGTGTGCGTGAGTAGTAACGAGAAGAATAAATGCATTTGTAGTTAGATCGTTTACATGTGTGCTACCTCGTCCCCCTCGGAAATTGGCAGAATGTTTTGTTAGGAAAGTTATAGCGATACCGTCTCCCCATAGTAAATCCTCAAAGGGGTTCCGTTGTTGCCATTTTTGCTACAAAACCCTAATCAATTTTGGTAAATTACTGCAATTTATTTTAATTGCATTTTTCTCGAGTTGTACTTTAAGTATTAATATCGATATATTGACATGCCAACATTATGGTACATACTTAGACAATCTAGACATCGCAATGTCACATCAATGTCAGATGTTTTTAAAGTTATCCGACCGTAACAGCATTTATTGACGAAAATCTTTACAGAAATGATATTTTTCAGTGCTTTTTTGAGTGATTATAATACTTTGTGAGTTTAATTAAGTATGCAACAACATTTGACGTGATGATTAATGTGTAATTGCAGAGAAAAGTGTGATAATGTTTTCAAAAAGTGTTTGTTTACATGATAAGACAAGTAAGAATGAATGCACCTTAGGCTGGTATTAATATCAATGATGCTGAGGAACATACACCACATTTCCCAAAATGTTACAGAAAGTTTGTATGGAAGTTTCCGTTTTTTGTTACCAGATTCCTATACATTTTTGGTAACATTGGAATGTTTCATACAAGCATTTTGGGATATTTTGGGAAATGTGATGGATCTGGATCTTGTTCAGCATCATTGACTGTAACTTACCAATTTTTATCGATATCGACGACGTGATCCAAATGTACAGTCATGTCCAATAATATGTATACATTTCGGAACGTAATATGTCAACGGCTAGGTTCAAAATCGTATACATATTATTAGAGCCGACCATACCTACATTTTTTTGAGAAATGCTCAGCTGGCATCACTCTTATTTTATATAGCAATAGAGTCATCATCATCATCCTATTTAAGGGCTGTGCCCTTGTCGGTGGAGTAATCGCCATCTCTCTCTGTCGTCCGTTCCTTTACCTCCTTGTACGACCTGACCTGAGCCTTTACCTTCAGTTGGTCTACATACGCCCTTCGCGGCCTTCCCCTTCCCCTCCTTGCTTCTATCTGTCCTTCTATTAGATTTTTGATGAAATTGTCATGTCATACAAGGTGGCCAATCATTCTCCCTCTTCGGTTTTCTATTGTTGCTAAGATAGTTCTTTTTTCTTGGACTAAATTAAGCACTTCCTCGTTTGTTTTTTTTTTCTGTCCAGCTAATACTTTTCATACGCCTCCAGCACTCTCCTGGACTCTCACTCAATTAGACCGCGAAAAATTAGAAGCATTTGAAATGTGGTGCTGGAGGCGTATGAAAAGCAATAGAGTATATCGCAAAAATCAATATGAGGGGCTGTGTTAGTTTAACATATCTTCAGTGCATGATTGCATCCTTGCATACACGCCAGTTACATTGTGAGTGGCATGTCACTGTCGTCAACTTGTCACTCAATGTTGGATGTGATCGTGTCTCGCCAGTAAAGCCAGTTTAGTGTTTAGTTTACAGTTTAGAGCGGCGGTGTTCGCCTACAATGTCGCAAATTGTATTCGTGCGCGTTGATGGATTCAGGTACTACGGGATTTGATCACTAGAACCCGTAGTAAACTAGTCGGAACCTAAGCCTGTCTAGAACTTTGTTAAAATGACAAATAGTAAGAGATTTCTTAAAATCTGTGTTATAACCAAAGATCGGACTCCAAGATTGATTGAAAAATTAATCAGTTAATCATTTTCAGAAAATTACTTATTTGATACTGGCAACTATGAAAACTCTTCTAGATAGTCACCTTAAAACTTCGAAATCGAATTTTAAGAAATTATTCGTTTAATTATTCATATAATCAAATTTGAAGTCATGTCCATACTATTGCGAACATTGACGCACATTTGTCCGATCTCTGGTTATGCTTTGATGGAGCATTCCATGAAAACATCTACTTTTTGTCGCTTACGTGTCGCTATGGTAGCTACCCTAATAAAATATGCTAGCTGATAGGAAACACTGTCAATCTTAAAGCCTTGATATGTTATTATTATACTGTAACTCAGCTTACTAATTTAATTTTTCAAAAGTATTGAAAAGACAGTGTCGCTTACGACACGTTTTCATGGAGTGCTCCTGTCCTGATAAAGTTCCCGATTTTATATTATGCACAAATATTTTCCTATCGCCGGTCTGATAAATATGTAGACACTGCAGCCGGCTGCAGTTTCAGAAGTGTCGATGTGTGAAATATTGTTGCTTTCTGGAGTTTCTGGCGGCAAGTTGCGACTATTTAATATTGTGAACGAGCGTACCAACTAAACGGCCATTTCTCAAAAAGTTTGTATACTGTTAATAGTTTTTAAAGCTAGGATTAAGTACTTAAAATAAATGAATTTAACATCTATACACATTAACACCAAAATAGCATCGGTATATCTATAGCTTTATTTTTAAATAAGATAAAATAACAGCCAAACTGACTGGCCAGATGTAGCGTAGAACCGGGACAAATGGAAGAAGAGAGGGGAAGCCTTTGCCCATCAGTGGGACATAATGGGCACATAATAATAACTACCTACTTGTGTGCGTTATCAGTGATGCTGATGACATAGGGTACTAAGACGTGGTCAGTTACAATGGGCCTCATAAGAAGGCAACGTCACCCAAAAGACGACGGAGACGGCTATTATGCTAGGAGTTTCTCTGCGAGATCGTATCGAAAATGAGTTCATCCGCAGCAGAACCAGAGTAGCCGATATAGTTCTCCGAGTCGTCAAACTTAAAGTGACAGTGGACGGAGTACATTACGCGTAGAACCGACCGTTGGGGCAATATGGTTCTCGAAAGGCGATTGCGTAGATAGATAAAAGACTTTATTCATGTCCACAACATACATGGCGTTCACAATACAGTAGGTACAAAAGCGATGTAATAAAGATAAATTAAAGAAAAATATGCAACTTAGGATAACTTATCAATAATTAATAAAGCTTCCATTTGCTCAAGACTTTGTATCATTCCTTGGTCCATTTCTCTATAATAAAATATGTAAGCAAATAGTTTTGTCACATCTTACTCTGAATCACTGTAAAGCCGCTGTCACGACATTTCTTAAATCATGCGACTATAATGATACTGAAAAGCTTTTAAAAACTACAAGGTAAATTTAGACCATCATAATAGACCTTATGAATCTGTGCTCTGATTCTTCAATGTGCCTATTGATTATGTTGTTGCTTCTTGGTTTTCATCTCATCAATTAGTTCCCTAGTTTTAACAGTTCCACTGGTGTTGCTAGCTATATTATCAATAATATTTATTCACACATATTCACAATCACTGTCTCACACATACACTTCCACTCTTGTTTTAAAACAGCTGTATTATTATTATTTCATTCTAGTAACCCTTTTCTATCTTTTTTTTGTTTGAAAGCTCCATTTAGCTATACTAATTAATGTACTTATTACCTACTAAACCGGTCTACACCGAGTCTGCATGTAATCCGGGAGTGGTGGAGCTTCCTCCCGTCATACAGTTTTTACTAGTGCGGAGGAATCCTTGCCTACTCTTAACTACTTATTACCATGTGTTATCATCTAAGTATGTTTCATGTATGCAAGGAGAAATAAATAAATTAATTTAATACAAACAGGAACACACATTTACATAGCTCCGTGCAGCGTGCACTAGCAATTACCAGGACACAGATGTAAATTGTAAACTCATGAAGTCATAATACGTCCCAAGACGACACCCTGCGGGGGGTTGTGGGGGGTTGCAGGGGGTTGCACTTTTCGCAGAGTGATTACGTTGTCACCTGCCGGGTCGCAATTTGCGGACGCCGTTAGGGCTGCCACGGGTGAAGTGGAAATGCGATGCATGGATAAATAAACGAAATTGTTAGTAAATGTGAAGGTGTTAAGAATTATTAGTATTTTTGTAAATAAAACACATAGCAACATACTTATTTAAAGGCAGGGACCGGTATTTTACAAAAACCTCGAAATAGCCCAATATTTTAAAATGTTTTATACTCTTTATGTACTACTCAATATTTGATGTAATTTACAATATCATATTTTAAAATTACTCCATTAACTTAGAATTCATATACCGAAGAACGAAAAAGAACGAAAAAAGAACCGTTCATTTGAATGGAGAAAATAACGGTTCCGGTCCCTGGTTAAAGGTACATCATTAAATAAGAGTAACCATATCCAAACTTTTTTGTATCATTTCTACTCAAAATCTCGGTATCGAAATTCTGAAGAGAATTTTTCAAAAAACTCGTACTTAAGTTCGATTCTAATAGTAGGAGAAAAAACTCCTTCCGTTTTAATTTTTTCATACATTTTGTATTAGTAGCGACCCTACCAAGAACTTCGAAATCTTCCAAACTTCGAGGATTTGTCTTTACATGGCTTTATTACAAATCTATAGGTATAAGGTCTGTAGCTCACAGTGCGGGCGATTGTAGAAAAAAAACAGTCAACTAAAGGTGAGGTTAAACTAAAAGAACATTCGCTGTTCTAACCTCCCACTCTACGAAATTCGATCGGTACGCAAAACGTGATTGGTTGATTTCGTAGAACGGGCGCTAGAACAGCGAATGCTCTTTTGGTTTAAACGCACCTTAAGTAATTCGCCCTACACATCTCCATACAATTTGTACGCACAAGTGGAAGGCGCGTAAATTTGTTTCCTGTACATTTTTATTTAGTTTAGGCCTTTTAAAACTCTATCTACTTATATCCTGTTTATAAAATAATTTCAAAAAGTTTATAAAACATTGAAATACTTTAGAATTAACTGACTCGCCAGTCTATTCTTCAATTGAAAGAAAACGATCGCGATATGCGAATCCTCCTGGAGTTGCAGGCGTGATAAGCTACGGTAGCTACTTACCATCCAGTGGGCCGTATGCTTGTTTGTTACCATGGTTTATAAAAAAAAGTTACGGCTTGTTGTAATATTACGCTTCTCTTATTATCGCCTTATTATTATTGTTTTTTTACTGACATCTTGTTTAAATATTGGTGTGACGTGAAATAAATAATATATACAGTACTTCTTAAAAATAAATAAACATCTCTTTGTGATGTAAAATGTAATGGAACAAGTGTCATACTCAAAATGCACATTTTATTTACTTAATGCTACATAGGTACAGTTAAGGTATTGTGCATTATAAACTCTTTTACTGCTGCATACAGTAAGGTAACGCGAAAAACCTATGCCTATATTCCTTGACTGTACAGTCTATATTATAAGAGTAACTATATCCAAACTTTTTTGTATAATCTCTACTCTAAATCTCGGTATCGAACTTCTGAGGAGAATTCTTCACAAAACTCCTTCCGTTTTCATTTTTCCATACATTTTGTTTTAGCGGCCCCACCACGAAATTCGAAATCCCGCAAACTTCGAGGATTTGTCTCTGCCACTCTAATGGTGCCTTCCTTGGAGTGACAGAGACAAATCCTCGAAAGTTACCGTTACGAAGTTCGCGGTAGTACAAGTAGGCCAGAATGGAACAATCAGAAAATGTAATTTTTTTTTGCGATTTTTATGTCTCTATTAGAATCGAATCAGCGTGTGAAGTCGTGATTCCGAAAACTTGACGTTGAGGGTGAATATTTGAGCGTTTCAATCGCCTAATTTTGCTGGCATCATTTTTGCCGAAGTTTCTATTCGTTTCAATGTGCTAGTTTGTCATTTGAAGGAGGCACGGCACCTTATACAAATGACGAAGTATAACATGGAGACGTTAAGAAAATTCGTCAAAAATGATGCCACGAAAATTAGGCGGTTGAAACGCTTAGATACTTATTCAGCCTGATACAAAGTAGAGGGGGGTGAATATCTGAGCGTTTCAACCGCCTAATTTTGGTCGCATCATTTTTACCGAAGTTTCTAAACGTACCTATCAATGTTATACTTCGTCATTTGTATAAGGTACCGTGCCTCCTTCAAATGACAAAATAGCACATTGTAACGAATAGAAACTTCGGCAAAAATGATGCCACCAAAATTAGGCGGTTGAAACGCTCAGATATTTACCCAGGGACAACTTTAAAGAGAACTTTAAGAAAATACCGTGTTGCAATATGTGTCAGCCCTAGATCGTCACCCGAATCGGCTGCCGAACGCAGCTCTATTGTACGGAAGGGCCGACTGACTCGCAACTATTCCACCCACAGGACCTGATACCTACTAACTAAACATCACTGTACAGGGTGATCAATCCAAATGGGTCAGTAGGGAGGTTTTGGAAACCATAACAGATAGCGAATTCTTGTCTTAGGAACCATGAGATCGATTTTAGTTCGATCGTTTAAAACGATTAACTGCATTCTACACTTATAAAAAGGCAAAGTACTCGGCCCAAGAATCGAACTTGGACAAAATTAAGTTTCATTATTTTCATTCGGCTCTTAAATAGTAAATGTTACTAAGAAACATAATGTCTAAAACTAATAAAATGCATTGTTTTTAAACAATTAAGTTTTATTTTTCAGGGGATATATTTCATTGCTCTTTCACTTTGTATGGAGAAGTTCTTAGGAATCATGCCATTATAATTTTTAATCCTAAAACGAAGTCATGGTTCCTAAGAACAGATTTCGATATCTCTCATAGTTTGTAACTTTTCCATACTGACTTTGTATGGAAAAGTTATAAGCAGGCAGCGGCACTGAGTGTTGAAAAAATAAAACTTTATTGCTTAAAAACAATGCATTTATTAGTTTTAGATATCATGTTTCTTAGTAATATTTACTATTGTAGTGCTGCAAAACCGATATCCAAATGAAAATAACGAGATTTTATTTTTCAAAAAGTGCCGGTTCTATTCTTGGGCCGAGTACACGTATTTTTGTAAGTGTATGAATAGTTTTTCTTTTTACTAAAATCGGTCTCATGGTTCCTAAGATAAGAATTCGATATCTGTTATGGTTTCCAAAACCGCGTTACTGACCGATTTGGATTGATCAACCTGTATAGTGACTCTTATCTCTTATTACAATGCCGACAAGGTGGACGATTGGTAAGGATGGTAGATATTAGCTTAGTATTAGTAGTCGCTATATACCGGGTGATTGCAAGACGTGAGGATTACTTAACCTTATGAATACAGTCCATTATTATGGTTTATGGTTTTAGAACTAATTTCTCTAAAAGAACCCCAAGAACCCCATTAAATAAAATAATTGATATAATCTCTAAGTATTAACCACTTTTTACCTACTGGTTCATACATTTTCGTTTAACTTCGTGTTAGCTACATAGCTCGAGATTGCGGAATTGGGGCTAAAAATGCAATAGCAGTAAATAGTAGTAGTTGTATGATTAGTGTTCTGGGGCACACAGAACTATTCCGTGGCAGATAGACACCGCGACGTCGCTCGCGTCGCCGCCGGCCGTCGCGTCGCCTCCTTCCTGCGATCCCACGATAAGCCATCTATTCTCTACTCCTTGCACTAGGCCGTAAGTTCGTCTCTAGTGTAACTTGATCCCTAAATACTAGTACGAGCTGTGTAGCATATACATATCCCGATTTCAAGTAGACGTTTGGTTTTACTTGATACGTAAATTCAAATTCAAATGATTTATTTGTAAACATAAGTAACAATGTTGGCACAAAATTATATAGATCTCCATGCTTCGCCGATAGGCATACAAAATAAAAATTAGCAATTGGGTATACACATACCAATTAAACATGTCCATTGCGCTAGCTCTAGGGTGAACATCTGAGCGTTTCAACCGCCTAATTTTGATGGCATATTTTTTGCGGAAGTTACTGAACGTCACAATGTTATACTTCGTCATTTGTATAAGGTACTGTGCCTCCTTCAAATGACAAAGTAGCACATTGTAACGAATATAAACTTCGGCAAAAATTATGCCACCAAAATTAGGCGGTTGAAACGCTCAGATATTCACCCTTCTAATATGCCTGCCTGATATTGCCTTGCCTAAAGCGCTGGTGGACCTAAAAGCCGTGTGGTGATAGCAGTAAGAATACATTTGTCACCACCTCAACTCTTCCCGCGAGTGTGCTAAGAGTCGACTAGAGGATCCAAGTGTCACTGACCATTTATTTATTGAAGGTTGATGATGGGCAGAATTATCATAACCCCGCTTGCCCCGCAAGGCGATTATGGGCATTTACCTCCTAATGCGTCTATACGCATAGGTAATAGGAGAGGCCTACGTCCAGCAGTGGACTGAAATAGGCTGATGATGTGTGTGGACCTAAGAGTCGTCAGATGTTAGACTGAGATTGGACTACCCACATTTAGGAAGCGTCATGAATGGCAACCAATTTCAGCCAACCTCATTCGTGCTGCCTTCATTACCGTACCCCACTACTTTTACTCAGACACTTAAGAACATAGTCTTTATTTGAATTTAAACTGAACATAACTGCATTTAAGTTTATATTGGAGCCATGCGAGCCAGTTAAATGCGAGTTTGCGAAATGAACGCAGTCAATTTCGGTTTGGCGAAGTCTTTAACTGATGTCTCTATCGTACAAATTGTACGCGAGTAATCACGAAAGCTTAATTATCCTCGGATCGTTCGATTTGGGTCATATGAATGCACTTTTAAATGGTAAAAATCATAATATAATTTTCTTTGGTTACCGCGAGGATTACACATGAAATAAAACTATGTAAACGGATAAACTCGCGTATATTAACTAATTTTAACTTCATTCCGACCATAGATATATGAAAGAGAGAGATTTGTAACGAAGCGAAATTGTAATGAGTCTCGGTGTCTCCGAGGTCGGGCCTTTGCCACGCTGTGATTGGCTAAAGCGCTACCATATGACGCGGCACTAGAGAGGAGGCTACGTCGATAAATTATTATCCATAGATATTTGATAAGGCCGGAATATTAAGAAAAACATTAAAATCGATCTATCATTTAATAAGAAATAAATACAGATTACAATATCGCATTGGACGATGTATCTAATCTTTATAAACATTATGTTATCCGTCGCGCCCTTGTTAGCGCGAAAATACCGGCCGTCCTAGAGCCCAACGGTCTGGCCAGGGACGACGGCAAGAGGCCTGACGGAATGACGCTGGTGCCCTGGAGCATGGGCCGGCCGCTAGTTTGGGACGCCACCTGCGTTGACACTCTGGCGCCGTCCCATGTTTCGGTCACCGGCGTTGCTGCTGGCGCCGCGGCATCATTAGCCGAAAGTCTCAAGCGCCGCAAATATGCTGCTTTAGGAACCAGCTACATATTTGCGGCGTTTGGTGTGGAGACTTTGGGGCCATGGGGGCCAAGTGCACATGGACTTTTTAAAGATCTAGCGGCTCGCCTAAGAGAGACCTCAGGCGACCAGAGGGCTGGCCAGTACCTTGCACGGCGTTTAAGTATAGCTATACAACGGGGGAATGCGGCCAGCCTTCTGGGTACCTTGCCCACTGACGGCGATTTAGGCCAATTTTTTTATTTATAGGTAGTTAAGTTAATTCCTTATATTGTTTGTTTTCATTTTATGTCGTTTAATAATAAATTAGAAAACTTTTTTCTTACTTTCGTGTCGGATCTGGTTTGTAAATAATAAACTACAGAATGTAAATTATAAACATATATTTGAATATGAACAAAGCAATTTATTAACGACATTATCTTAATTGTGGCTGGGAATCACATGAACAAATAATTATTTAGACGGTTGTACCCTTTATAAACATAATGTTATCAGCCGTTTCCACGATGGTCACATATTTAAATAAAACAATTTCAACCTGTAAAAGGCTCAAAATAATGTAATACGCGATATAATTTGTTTTACCTTTATGAAGATAAGATATTGATACAAAGGTCAAAATATGAAAGAAAAATTGAATATAATCAAATACATCAACAATTTATCGACCTTATTTGTTATCGGCACGGTCAGTCGTACCTCTAGTTCGCGGCCTGCTCGCAGCGGCCGTACCAAGAAATGACAGGACGGTTGTGAATATCGCTAGCAATTGGATACATTGCACGGTCACTTACCAAATTGCAACACAATTTGTCACTGAATAGTTCAACCAATTGGTACGCCCAAGTAAAATCATTATGACATTTATGTCAGCGGTTTGTTGTTATATATTATTTGTAAAAATACGTGGTTTTGTCAACTAATAACTAAAAAAATCAATACTTTCATGTGGTACGTGACTCAATAGTCCTTGAAATGTTTACTTACACTCCTATTTTTACAAGAAATAACGGCACAATTCGGCATTTTGCGGATATGTCCGAGCTCATCCTGCAGTCGCGGGTAAGTTGCGACTGGCTCATAGGGCGCGCATCTGTCACACTATAAAGGCCTATCGGCCATAACGCTGCGACATGTTCCATGCCACCGTTAGCTATCTATACTGATCTGTGATTCCGACGTTTCGAACACTTTACAGGGTTCGTGTTCTGCGGATGGCAGTTTATCCGTTTACGTAGTTTTATTTCATGGTAAAATCAGATTAACGAGTGCTGTAGTGCTTGAAGTACATATCTACTTCAAACATATTTTCACCTATAGTTATGTCTCAAACGGTGGCTATGGCAAGGGTATTATTTAAAGTAGGTATATATATATATATACATATGAGGAGGTTTATGGTTTAGGCAGCAGGTATATAATAAAATAAATAAATAAATAATGATGCTAGAGTTATGCAAACAGAACAACCAGTATGCAGATATACTTATAGCTCGTGCATTAATACACGCCGCTTGCATTTCTCGCATGCAGTTGCATTCTTACATATCTATGAGTAGTACCTACATAAGACTGTTCTTATTGAAAAACATAATTCTCCGCTAATAACAGGTTAGTACAAATTAATATACATCATTGTGGAATAATTAAAAATATGACGGTTTGTTAACTCTTTTTTTTGTTTCGAGTGCTCGGTTTCATTTCGTTTAAAGAAAAATGGCTACCTATCGTCCTATCATATAAAAAAAAATAGATACCTTCTTATTTATAAAACTATGAGAAAAAGTAATTTTGATGGGTACCTAAATAAATTAATGGAGTGTTTTTAACACGAAGTATTTATGGGTAACTAAAATTAAGCAAAACCATCGAATATCTCTCTAAACAACCACATTAATAAAAAACGTACCTAACTATAAATTGCCGAATAAACTCTACCAGACAGAAACTGTACAAATTACCAGTCACTTTTAGTGGTGGGTATGTGGTGAAATTAGAAAATTTACTGCAGGTACTTAAGATTTTTATTTAGTTAATGTGTGGCAGCGCATTTATTCCGTAACATAATAATAAATTTATAATATATTTATTTCTGAGAGGAGTGAACGTTATAGTACGTATAGGTGATACATCTCGGATACAAACAGCCTCGCGAGGGGAAGTTCGGGTACATCGGTAACATAGTAAATCTCGGTAGGTGGCGCGTTAATATCCTGGCGTAAATCACACCAGCCATTTCCGGGTGTCACATTACTGCGCCGGCTATCGTACAACTTCTTCTTATTAAGTACAGTTCAAGTAAAATACAGTGATGCTCACACGTTATTTGTAGCCCCATAACTTTTTTAAATATATAATTATCTTATGACGACGCAGAATCGTGATCTTTTTCAATTCTTGTACGTGAAGTTGTCCGTAAATACATTTTTCGTTAGTAATTTCTCTACCGTCATACATAGTCTATGAAAAAATGTTGTCACCTAAAGGTGGATTTACACCAAACAAGGGAACGCTCATTCTATCCCCACTCTACGAAATTCGTTCGCTACCCAAAACGTAATTCGTCGAAATTCGTTGATTTCGTTGAGTGGGAGATACAATGAGCATTCGCTCGTTTGGTGTAAATCTACCTTTATATCACCGTCAACAGAAGTTGCAAACAATAGTATACAGAAAAGTCAGTAGGTACTAGTAATTTCCAATCTACTGCATCATTCAAGTCCAGAAACCCCATCTTACATCTCTAGGCGCCCGCCCTTCACTCGCCCACAGCATCCGATCTCACTTGATTATTCAGATTTACGGCCATAAACTCGCAAATCCTCAGGCAAAATAAAAACGCAATTTATTACGCCGGGGACCGAGAACTTTCGGATAGGTCTTCAACTTTTATCTCCGCGTGTACAGTCTATTCAATCTTATGGATATTCTGCTACTTTAGATGACATGATAGCTTCATATTTTAACGAAAAACGAGTTAATTCGCTTACTTAAACTTATGTTAAAATTTGTCCTGGCATTTGGGCTGCCGGTTGCAAAAAAATGTAGGTACATAACTATGGCCTTAATCAAGACAAAAATCACGAACGCGTCAATTGATCTACAACGCGCAACGCCATGTTATGAACTGTCTGGATTCAGCGTAGTGTTTGGAATAATGACTTCAAATTTAACAAATATCATCTCATCAGTTAAAAAATAGATAATAAATAATATAAAATAAAAATAGAAGAGCTGAATTTCCTTGATATTTAAGACGACTTTAAATATAATTTTGATATCTTCTAAAAAACTTTACGTACCTAGCCAAATATTACAAAAAAATGTTTTTTTTTAGTAAGGACAGATGGTGTTTTTTTACGCGCTAGTACGAGAAGTGGCCCATTTTACGTCAGATCCAAAATTTTGGAGGGCCATCTGTACTAAAAAACTTCGTACAAGACACGTGCAAAATGTTTTCCGCACTTGTGTCTTAATGTACTATTTTCTACCACCACAACTACGTATCACCAAATGAATAAGCAAGGTTTTACATATGTGTCATGTATAGCGGGAGGAATCTAAGATTTTAATCTGTGATTTGATCACGCTACAAAACAGATTTAGAAAGATTAGTTTTATTATCTAATTTAGCCACGTCATATCAAATAAGCCGTATTTACCTACCAAACAATATCTAGTGTGTTTGTTCTTAGCTATTTTATGAATGTGCTAGACAAATTATTATTATTAATTGTTCTACAACAATCTAGGGATTGCCAAAATTAAATTAATCGATAAGTCTTGAAATAGGTACGAATAGTATTTATATCTTATAACAAATGATTAATGTAATTGTAAAATTAACCCCCTATTATACTTTTTCTTATTTCATGTATTTACTAGGTGAGGGAACTGCATGTATGAACAGGCCCCAATTTCACCAAGTTGTTACTATAAGAGAACTTACGCTTAAATTCTCATGAAAATTCTAGGAAATGGCCGTATACATTCCCGCATTTTTGAGAATGCTCTGTAACTTGTACATTGCTAATCATGCCCTGGTTAATTTCTATCCATTTTAAACACCCGTATATTGTGGTCAACTACGTAACCATACACGAGGCATCGTCCAACATGCTCTTGGCCAGTTTTAATTCTAAAATATGGTTACAAAATGATAAATCATCGCGTTAAATCCCCCCCTTACGTATCCTTATGTATTGTACTAACATAGTGTATTAATTAGTAACATAATGTATTTATGTATTAATTTTAAATGTACCTACTCACAAAATATGGATTTTTAATGGTCCGAATTAAACAGTTTTTATTTATTTGTTTTATTTATTTAAAAGCAGATCCTCATAATACCGGGGTACCATCACCTAACATAAGTAGGTATCTACTCATCGATAACAGCTGGAGTTCGATGTTTTATTTTATCAATCCCTTCATTATACCAGGAAATGTCTAGTTACCTATAAAAATAATCCCAGTTCGCAAATCGCGATAAGATATGAATAGAATGGTAAAAATATAAGTATAGTAGAATTAGTAGGTAACCCAGTATGTGTACTTAAGGCGGGACCATCGCATGTATGTTTGACAAATAAATGATTTGTAATTGGTAACCTAGTAACTTTACAAAACAGTGAGTCGCAGCGATGTGGCCGGCATGGATGCGCGCGGGTCACGTGCTGGGGATCGTCCGCATCGTGCAAGCGTTGCTGGCCGCGCTGCCGGCCATCTACCTCGGCTGGCCCATGCCGCCGCAAGCTGACGTGACAGGTAAGTCACGTGTCTACGTGTGAGTCGAGCGGTGTGGCCGGCATGGATGCGCGCGGGTCACGGCTGGCCGCGCTGCCGGCCATCTACCTCGGCTGGCCCATGCCGCCGCAAGCCGACGTGCCAGGTAAGTCACGTGTCTACGTGTGAGTCGAGCGGTGTGGCCGGCATGGATGCGCGCGGGTCACGGCTGCCGCGCTGCCGGCCATCTACCTCGGCTGGCCCATGCCGCCGCAAGCCGACGTGCCAGGTAAGTCACGTGTCTACGTGTGAGTCGAGCGGTGTGGCCGGCATGGATGCGCGCGGGTCACGGCTGCCGCGCTGCCGGCCATCTACCTCGGCTGGCCCATGCCGCCGCAAGCCGACGTGCCAGGTAAGTCACGTGTCTACGTGTGAGTCGAGCGGTGTGGCCGGCATGGATGCGCGCGGGTCACGGCTGCCGCGCTGCCGGCCATCTACCTCGGCTGGCCCATGCCGCCGCAAGCCGACGTGCCAGGTAAGTCACGTGTCTACGTGTGAGTCGAGCGGTGTGGCCGGCATGGATGCGCGCGGGTCACGGCTGCCGCGCTGCCGGCCATCTACCTCGGCTGGCCCATGCCGCCGCAAGCCGACGTGCCAGGTAAGTCACGTGTCTACGTGTAGTTCAGCTACTGGCCGAACTAGCCCGCCATCTACCTCAATTGCCCCATGCTGCAACTCACTCTTTCATATTAGTGCAACAAAGACAGTTCGCTGCGATTAACGATGAAGCGCTAGCGATTGGCAACTTGGCTAAGCACCCAGGTCAGCCATGTGAGTCGTGCGATGGCTGTTGGTAGAACTGAATTACCCGCCATCTACCTTAATTGGTCCATGCCGCCTGAAGCCCAAGTGAGTATGACTACTGGTAGAATTATTCTTCATCCATCTCAGTTGGCTCATGCCAACACAAGTCCACGTGCTAGGTAAACCACGTGTTTACGAGTGAGTACGACCACTGGTGGAACTACCCGCCATTTACCTCGGCTGGCCCATGCCGCCACAAGAACAGTCACGTAAGCCACGTACTTAGATATATTATGAGACGTAGGAGAACTAGCCAATCAGATGCTGACATCCAAAATCTAAATGTTCCTAACCCCAAAAATGCCCTAAGAATACTAGAATCACACAATTTAAAAAGACATTCTAGTTAGCCAAGTCATGAAACCAGATGCAATATCCCAGCATACTCGTATTTCGAAGCGTTGTTCTTTAGTAACGCCTCTAATATCAAATGATCTACCACAGATGAAGCAGAATACGACTTCATAATCGTGGGCGCGGGCACGGCGGGCTGCGTGCTCGCCAACCGGCTGTCCGAGGTGCCCGAGTGGCGGGTGCTGCTCGTCGAGGCGGGAGGGGACCCGCCTATCGAGTCCCAGGTAGGCTATAAACCTACTAGACCTGAGCTCAGATCCTAGAGACGTTCTTTACAGTTCTCTGAAAATATTTCTCTTCAAATCAGTATAGAATAGAATAGAATAGAATATTATTTATTTGGCGATTAAATAGGTACATTTACAAAGAAACTAATAAAAAAGAAATAAACACACCAAAAAGGTTGCCACTCAGCATGTGTCATGGCTAGGTTGCCACGACGCTGATTTTCAGGGCAACCAAAACCAAATAATAATAATAATAATAATAAACTTATGTTTTGTATCTTTTTTGTATGTTGTATTGTATTTTACTTTTATAATCATATTGTAAAACACCTAACCCGAGACGCATAATAAATAAAGAGGAATAATAAACTTAAGACTATTCTTAAAACTAACAAGTGACACCGGTAACAGTACATGCATGAAAACATTATACTAATTGGCACTGGCAACCCTGTATACTACTGGTAACACGTGCCAAGATTTTTTTTTTTTTTTTTATACCACGTCGGTGGCAAACAAGCATACGGCTCGCCTGATGGAAAGCAGTCACCGTAGCCTATGGGCGCCTGCAACCTCAGGGTGTCACATGCGCGTGCGATAAGATTATATATAAATAAGATAGAGTATAAGTTAACTACTTGTATAGTTACGCTTTTTTTTTTGAGATGAGTGTTTTTTTAATTTCCCGTTTATGTTTTGTGATCAGTCTATTAACTAACCAAAACCTTCCAGCTTCCCGGACTTTACTACTACATCATAGGCTCCAGACTAGACTGGAATTACCAAACCGTTAACGACGGCTACTCCAGCCAAGCGCACAAAAACAAGAGCATCAAGCTGACGCGTGGCAAGATGCTGGGCGGCTCCAGCAGCGCCAACCTCATGCTGCACGTGCGCGGCAACCCTGAGGACTACAACAGCTGGGCGCGCGACAACCCTGGCTGGGGCTGGGACACCGCGCTCAAGTACTTCATCAAGAGCGAGAACATGAAAGACGAAAAAATCATGAACTCGCACTTTAGAAAGTTCCACGGCGACAGTGGCCCCATGGGCGTCACTAGAAAATCTGATCCGGAAAGAAATCAGAAATACTTCGATGCGTTTCGGGAGCTGGGATACGAAATTTTATTAGACGCGAATAGTGATAAGCAACTTGTCTTCTCTGAAGGACAATATATAGTTGCTGATGGCGTGCGGCAGAGCACTGCTCACGCTTTTCTGGGACCAGTCGCCGACCGACCGAACTTGCACGTCCTCAAGCATACTCTAGTCACAAAAGTTCTTATGAAAGGCAAAACTGCGGTTGGCGTTGAAGCGTCAACCCAAACTGGCAAAGCCTTCGCGATCAAAGCTAGTAAAGAGGTAATTCTATCAGCGGGGGCCATTAACTCTCCACAGATTCTGATGCTCTCTGGGATCGGCCCGAAGGAACATCTAGAAGAGTTCAACATCAGTGTAATCGCTGATCTGCCTGTGGGAGAAAATCTTCACGATCATATCACTGCGCCGGTGTACTTCACAGCCGAGCGCAGCGAGCCACAGGACGCGGAGCTCGACCTGCACGGCGTCGGCGCCACCATCACTGGTTACGTAGCTTTAGATAAATCGCAGCCAGTACCAGACTATCAGGTATCGGCTTACCCAACGGATTCCGGTAAAGACGCTCTCTGGTACTGCAGCAGCGTGTACCACTTGGAAGACGAAGTTTGCGATGTATTAAATAAGGCGCTGGAAGGATTTAATAGTCTATTCACAGAGATAAACCTCATCCAGCCCGTCTCGCGCGGGCACGTGCGCCTGCTCAGTACAGACCCGACGCATCCGCCGGAGATCTACTTGGGATACTACAGAAACGATACAGATTTGGACATTCACGCAAGAAGCATACTAGATTATTTACGCGTGTTAAACACAACTAGTCTGAAACGTGTCGGAGCGAAGGTAGTAGACTTGAAACTGAAGAGGTGTGGTGGTTTTAGGTTTGGGAGCTATGAGTACTGGCGATGCTACGCGCGGGAGATAGCGTGCACGGTATGGCACCCGGTGGGGTCGACGGCGATGGGGCGGGCGGCGGTGCTGGACGCGCGGCTGCGCGTGCGGCGCGTGCGGGGGCTGCGCGTGGCCGACGCGGGGGTCATGCCGGCCATCACGAGCGGGAACACCAACGCGCCCGTCGCCATGATCGCGGAGCACGCCGCCGACATCATCAAGCAGGACCACGGAGTGGACGCTCGATGCTCTTGAGTTATTTTATAAACGTAAAGCTCTGTGAGGGTTATTGGTCTTGTATCGGACAATACGTGTGATTTTGAGATACGACATTGTAGGATTTGCAAGGAAACTCGCTTGATCAGAGTACGTAGCCAAGATGCCAATCAGTCCAATCACTAACGATCAGTCGTAACGTAAACGAAACGCAAGTGTCTTTGTCACATTAATATAAATGGGTGCAAGAAAGAAAACTACGTAACTATTGTACCTATTCTACTGAGCGTTAGCGATTGACTTAGCTACGCACTCAGATAATAGCTAGCTATCACCTAACATTTTACATATTAATTGTTTTTGTAAATAAATAGTTGTTACGAAAATTACATTTTGTAATCATTACAAGTTTGCGTGTCCCTGAAATTGAATAAGCTCATTAAATTAATGAAAAACCGTACAAAAACGAGCTAACATATTTAATTATCTACCTCGACTCGTCTGATCTTACTTAACTACCTACTTAAACCTTTGCTTGTTCAACACTATGGCAAATTCAATACGCAAACAATGAAAAGATTTCCTAAAAAATAATAGTATTGAAGTAAAATATTCTGGGCTATCCACAGCGGCAGGAAAATAAGCACAGCTCTGCTTTGTTAGCAGTTAGCACGCGTGCAAAGTTGTCGGCGCTCAGTTGTTTCTGGCGAGTTCCCGCCACCAGCGACGTATCCGCCGCCGACCAGGTGAAGGGCCCACTGAATAGACATTAGGGTGGAGCGTCGTTGTATGGGATTTTATTTAAAGTAAACGATACTAAATAAGTATTCATTTAGAAATTATCATTATTTCAGTGTTTTTTTTTCCAATGTTAAATAATAAAATACCAACATTTTAATTAAAACAGCAATTTCATGCACGATAAGGAAAATGCCACAGTGAAATACATTATATTGGACAAGTTAGAGCCAATTTCCAAAAGCTTCTACATTTGACCCTCGTCTTGGATATTGATAAAAATTGGTAGGCTGGTCGAGTCAATGATGCTGGGCAGGATCCACGACATTTACCTAAATGTCTCAGAAAGTTTGTTGGTATTTCAGCTATGCATTTTTTGTAACAAAAAGGGAATGTGTCATTCAAAAGTTTTGGGACATAATACCTACCAATTTGTATCAATATCGATGACAACGAAGAAAGGTGATCCAAATCTACAAAATTTTGAGAACTGTTCGTCTAATAAAACAGTCTAATAATCTAGGGAGGTAAGATGCTAGTACTATTATTTTAACAGAATAAGGTAGAAATTGCCCTGAATTTCATAAAGATTAGACGAGCAGTTCTCAAAATTTTGTACATTACGTATTACTAACGAGAGTCCGTTAGAAGTCCGACGCCATAGGGGGAGGGTTTTTAGTGACACGAGCTTGTAATCCACTTAACGACATACAGTGATGCATACAATGTTTTTTAATACAATTGTGAGTAAGAAATTAAGTTTTCTTAAGTGCTACAATTGAAAAACTCCCTTAACTACGCCGTTAATAGATGCCGTAACATTAATGTCATGAACTGACAAGCTGAACGTAATTTGAATTACATTAAGAGATCATGATCGCTGCCCAGCCAAGACGTTCTCATCCAGAGGGCCTACCACGAACCACAAACGAAGTGTTACCTCCCTATCACACTTACGTACGGATTCACAAGTGCGAGAGACAGGCAACACTTCGTGGTCCGCGGCAGGGCCTCAGGATGCTTAGCAAAGTTTCCAATCGCTAACGCTTAGTAGCGTATCGTAGTTTTCCCTCTCTGTCACTCTTTCATATTAGTGCGACAAAGACAGTAGTTGCCTTTCGTTTACGAGTGACGATTAAGCGTTAGCGATTGGCAACTTTTCTAAGCATCCAGGCCTGCTACCGCGAACTTCGAAATTCGTAAATTTCGAGTATTTGTCTGTGTCACTCCTGTACCATTAGAGTTATCATCATCAGCCTATGATAGTCCACTGCAGGACGTAGGCCTATTAGCTATGCGTAGAGACGCATTAGGAGGTAAATGCCCATAATCACCACGCTGGGCACGCGGATTGGCGATCGCAGTAATGTGTCCACTATGATGACGCTGCTGCTCATCATCAATCTCTTATCAAATAATGGTCAGTGACACTTGAATCCCTCGACTCTTACGACACCCGCAGGAGGAGTTGGGGTGGTGACAAATGTATTCTTACTGCCGTCACCACACGTCCCGTCAGTCAGAGAATAATCCTCGTTAGCGGATTTAGAAATTCGCGTTAGGGCCGCACCTCGCCCTCGCTATGCAAGCAGAGCTGCACGAGCCACGTATTGGGCAAACAACCGCCGCCCGGCATACCTCCGCATACATGCAACCATTACCTACCGTTTTACCCGTGTCAGCGACTCTCCGCTGCAAACTGCAACAAAAATACCTGCAGACTCCGTTGCACAGGCTTTTCCGATGCACTACAATTCAAACTTTCAACATTTTTGGAGAGTTGTGCGACTTAATTTGGTCTTTGTTCGAGTGTTTCGACCGCTTTCCTTTGGGAAATGCTTTTGCAAACTATACTCTGGTTTGGTGTTTTAAAAAGGTAAACAATCTTGCAGTGTCTTTTTATTGAAAAACACGTATAAAAATCAAAACTAGGTACTTAATGAATCAGTAAATTCTGATACGCTTCGTACATTTGCGACGTAAAGAAAATACTTGTGTAAAGATAAATCATAAAAAAACTCCCAATTAATGCTTATACTAATGATGTAGGTAATGATAATGATTATATTTATCGCCTGTGTAAGATTTACACACAGTAGGTACGTCACGCTACTCACGCTCCTTAGGGCTGTCGCCTAGAAGGTAGGTAAAAAAATCGAAATAAATATCTTGGGACATCTTACACAAATCAACCTAGTCCTACGGTAAGCTCAATTAAGGCTTGAGATGTGGGTACCAGGCGACGATATATATAATAGATAGATACAAATATATACATAGACAGCCACGACCAAGGTACAAATATTTGTGATAAATAAATACTCAAATAATGCCCTCGCCGGGATTCGAACCCGGAACCTCCAACTTCGTAGGCAGGGTCACTACCAACTAGGCTACGGAGGCTGACTGAAATACAAATTGATTATTGATGATGATGAATGATGAACTCATGATTGTTTGTACGCACAAAGCAATTATTGGACGAGTATTGATAGGTGGTAATTTTAAAAATTGTACATAGTTAAGGCCTTAACCTTTTGGACGCCAACGACTGATATATCGACACCAGTATCGGCAAGAGTCATTATTTCTTCACATTAAAACTAGGCGTCCACAGACCCGAATCGTACGCATCCTACGAACAAATAAAACATGGAAGCCGCATGCCATACTAAATTGACAAGTGTCGCCACTTCTTCAATGCATCACTGAATGAATTTCAATATCAACATATAAAAACTTAAACTGCCATTTAAAATAGTTCTGATTGGTCCGTCAAAGTTTTGATTGGCTATATTCTATAAACATTTGTCAAAGATGTAGCGCCGAAATATGCGCGGTGTTAAGAAAAGCGCCATGTCCTGCCCATCTTGGCACAATTGAACATTTGTGTTTGGGGGCATTTTTGAGCTGGCATTAAACGTCCATGTTATATTATGGTCGCAGTGCGCATCGGACGCATCGCATTTAGTATTCTTTATATAGAAGATCATACAAGTGCGCCCACTGTTCCGTACGTACGTATCGTAATATCACTGGAAGAAATGCGATGCGATGCGTCCGATACGTACGATACGAACATATGGACGCCTGGCTCTAACAGACGTCGGTGCATTTTGTTGATCGCTCCTTTTTTTTTAATTCATCAATCTATACCAGTCCACTGCTGGGTCATTCTTGAAACTGTAAATTTTCACCTTCCTGGGGGAAAAAGTCCCCGCAACACTGAAATAATTTACGAAACTATTTTTATTTAATTATAGTACCGTTTAACCTAACTGGGGCATGAACGCACTTTTATTAAAGGTTTAAAATAGTAGAATTCACTTAAAAAAAAAAATCAAACACCTGAAACATCATTACCCTGGTGCGTCCATTCGTCTTTTTGTGAATAAAATACTACATAAAGAAGAAGTCAGCGATTGAAATCAACTGTAGTTTTAAGTTAAATTGTTACAGCATTAGTTTACGATTTGAATAAAAAAAAATGGTGTTTTGGCCATACGTGTTTACGTATTTTTCTTGGGAATCTGTAATGAAATGCTCATCCCTACTTAAACAATTATTTTTAACGCGTTGAACCCAACGTGCCTGATAAACAGCAGTAACGCTCCCGACGCCGCGGGGACGGGATGCGACTGGATGCTGCGGTTCCGAGCTATGAAGGTAAATATATCATTCCCCTGGCTTTGGTTCACTGTAATTATAATTACCCTGTATTTACATATAAAATTTATTACTTGCAATTAGCATAGCGTGTTTAATGAGAATTAAAGTACATGTATTGATTATTTAGCTGTCTTCATATTAATTATAGTTTCCGCAAAATAGACATAAAACTTAGTTTTTCTCATTCCCTGGTTCTCATTTCCTTGGATTTTAAACAGGGTAATGATTTATAATTATAATTTTTTATTGATAATTTTCTTAACCTAATTGCAAAAATATATTGTCAGTACATACTGAGAAGTAGTTCATTATGTGCCTACGTCGAAACTTTAAAGAGCCATATGTAATGTAAAACTTTCGTACGATAACAGTGCAAGGAGCAACCTTGTGCCAATTAAAACTTTTGATTTATTGCCTTCCTGTTTCTCGCAATTGTATCGTAATATACTATTTCAGTACAGGTGGTGGAATTTTTTCGTTTTTGTGTGTGCGTGTGTGTGTTAATAACCGTGCTTGTGTAGATATTATATATTTTATAAATAATATTGTAAAATAGTATATAACAAATTTTGTATCATTGTCCTTGTGATTACAAGTACAATGATACAAAATATATACTATATTATATTTCAGCCTTTTTTCAACAACACATTTTACATTTATTGAGCGAATTAAAACAAAGTTTTTTAGTTATATTATTATTGTACGAATGAGCGATAAACTGCCTATTTTTTTTATATTTTCGATACTTACATATAATAAAAAATATTTCAGATCCGCTTCATCACAAATTTCAAAAATGACTACTAAGATATCTAAAGAAGAAATATTTGGAAAGAAAAGACTTGCAGAACGTAAAAACGTTGCAGACGTAGTCTAACATTACAATGTGGTGAATAAGAAAAAATACCAATAAATGTTACAGAAATACTATTTTTTTAAAAGATAACGATAATTTATTTCATAAATATAAATAATTCCATTCCCTTGTCGTTTTCATCATTACCCTGTAGTTTTATTTCATTCCCCTGTGTCTTATTTCATTCCCCTGGCGGGATAATATAAAATGTGGACTGAATTGATTGAAAGTGATGCCTATTCGATAAATATGCTTATAATTAAATATAATTTCATATTTTATTATAACTATAAAGAAATTTGTTTAAATATAATATGCCATGGGAATGATATCAAGAATCCATTTCTCAGGAATGACCCTGCTGTCACAATATACTTGGTGTAACGAAACGTTTTTTAAACTAATTTAACGTGACCAAATAGAGCTCATTTCGCGTAACGAGTGCAAACCTAATTCGTCCTGAGACAGGCAAAGCCGCGCGTTTCACCGCGTAATTACACAAACAACTTAGTTATCCGATAATATTGGTTTAATACAAGTGTGACCTTCTGATTCGTAAATACACTATCTCGCTGCATTACAGATAACCTCTGCCCTCAACTGTGATTAAATTCGTTTCGTCCCGTTGACAACACATTAGCGAACACCAGTCCTCTCCGTTCGCGTGGCCGAGCAGTGCGCGGGCGCCGCGAATCTGAGCTTGTAACGTCGCGTCGGTTTAAGCTTGTAGGTCTTCAGTTGTCACGACTTAAAACGGGTTATTTACCATGTAAATTGAAATTGATAAATATGGTAGCGTTCATGGATAAAAATTATGTTGTGTATAATTAGTGTTTTATAATTGTACAATTTTAATTTTTTAACCTTTTGTCTTTGTTTTCTTTTTGTATTTATTTTTCTTTCTGTTTTATGTGTTATCTGACGTGGCATCACCAAATGGGCTTTACGGAAGACCAGCGCTGGCTTTCGGGCTAGCACTACGCTGAGTTGGGTCCATTTCGTGATGCGCCAACTATTCTTTGTTAATTGTTTTATATATACTGTTTTGTTTTGTGTGTCATGAATAAATGTTTTTTTATTTATTTAAATTATTGAGCACCCACTTCGACACTGTTGTAAATACCATCTGCACGAAGTAACTGGGTGCTCAATCATTTCAATTTAAGTAGGTACATGGTAAATATCCCGTTTTAGGTATTCAGTTGGCCTACCGCGAACTACGAAGTTCGCTTTTGGGGATTTGTCTCTGTCACACCAACGAAGGCGTCATTAGAGTGACAGAGAGAAATTCCTGAAATTTACGAACTTTAGAGTTGGCGGTATCGGCGGCCTTGGATTCTTGCATTTGCATGGGTGTTACTAAAATAACTGGACTGAATAAGGTGGACTTTACTGTCTTTGCAATTAGGTTTACTATTAGTCAAATGATGACAGTAAAAATAAAGAATGTGAGGTTAAATACACAATACCACTACATGTGCAATTCCATGCTCTCGGCAACTTATCTTAGAATGTACTGGGTGGATTCGAGATTGTGATGAAAATGATCATTTTTTTTTTCTTTGTAGCCAGTTACTAAAATTGTTTTTTTTATACAGATGCTTGTAAGATCACTAACAAATGCAATATCGGTTACTGATTGTATGAATTAACAGTTTAATATTCCCTAGCGTTCACCAGCATAACAGCATGGGCCAAGGGAATTTTTTCTCTTCTCGTGTTGGTCCCTTTGGAAAATAATATGTATATAGAGTAATTTGAGTATAACAATCTTCATATTTTTTTTGTCATGATGGATCACGATCTCCCATTCACCCTAGTTGTTAGATATTTTATTATATTAAAGCCAGGGACATAATAATCACGTAACACCAAGATAGGGAATAGTGCAATCGGAGTATAAAAGTTTGGATTGAATTAACAAGTGAAATCATGAAGGTGATAATATTAATGCTGTTGGTGGCTGCTGTGATAGGTGAGTTTGAATTTATTATTTTTATTAATATAGGTATTTCTAATTTCCACGCCATTATTTCGACTAATGAATAAAAATCGCATGTAAGTATCAGCAGGGTATTTCTCATATACACCGTGTTTTTTTTTATTCCGTTAAATTTAATAGGCTGATTGGTACGTTAATTGGAGCTACCTGGTATATAGCCTTTAAAATAGGTTTTTTTTCGTTTTCATACATAATAAATGAAATGGTAAGTGTGAGAGAACCTTAAGAATAACACAAAAGTTAATTTCAGGTGACTGACGGCACATGTCAAAATAAGTAGCATTAGGATGTAATAAAGGTTGCAATACACTTGTTCAGTCATTAAACTTATTTTTTTAGTAACTCAATAACAGCAACAGTTAAGATACTAGTTTCTTAGAGAAATTGATTATTTTTGACCTTAGCTAGCGAATTTAATAAGCTTCCCTTTAATTTAACGGAAATCAATAAAAACATTAAAAACACGGTGTATATTTGTGAGTTGTCACAGCCATGTTTAGAAAGTTAACGTTATCTAAACCTAATGTTCAATACACGTTTTACATAAATGAACAGAAAGCTCGACGCAGGGGCTATTTCACAAACAAGTATCAAAATGAAATAAAACTATGAAAACGGATAAACTCGCGTATATTAAGTAACTTTAACTTCATTCCGACGCTTAGAACACTTTACAAGGTTCGTGGTGTGTAATCCTTGCGGTAACCAAAGGAAATATTACTTAAAGTATCAAAATGGACTTCTTGGAAGCCCTTAACTTCCGAACATGGTCGTGACACACCTGTCAAACTAAATAAGAAATAGGGGTAAATTGCTAGTAACTGGCCACTCTCCAGTAACTGGATACCTTATACACCGTGTTTTTATTGATTTCCGTTAAATTAAAGGGAAGCTTATTTAGGTCAAAAATGATCTATTTCTCTAAGAAACTAGTGTCTTAACTCTTACTGTTATTGAGTTATTAAAAAAAATAGTTTAATGACTGAACAAGTGTATTGCAACCTTTATTACATCCTAATGTTACTTATTTTGACATGTGCCGTTAGCAGCCATCAGTCGCCCGAGATCTTATTTTTAAGATTCTCTCACACTTACCATTACAATTTTCTATACAATATCTATATATATATAAAAGAAGAAGCTCCCTGACAAAGATGCACGCACAGCCTAAACCCCTGGTCCTAGATACTCCAAATTTGGCACGTAGGTTACTTTTATGGTGTAGACGAGCACTAAGAAAGGATTTTTCAAAACTCACCTTCTAAGGGGTTGAAATATAAACCTATAACCTATATATGGCGAAATAAGATTAGTTGAACTATTTTATCCAAAACTTCACAAGAGTATTCTTAAAAGTAATTGAGTAAAGGTATGTTTAAGGTTTTTTGAAGATTCAACCCCTGAAAAAGGTAATAAGGGTGACGAAGTGAAAAAATCAAGTTGGGTATCGTTTCCATGGTTTATCGGGACGTAGATCACGAATATAATAACGATTTTAAAATTAAACGGGGGAAAATTCACAAAATATCAATATAATTTTATTATTTATGTTTATTTCTGGTTCTAGAGATTCCGAATATAGCGCGTAGGTTTCTTTGAGGGTGTAGGGATGCTCTAAGAAAAGTTAAGTCAAAATTCATTCATTAGAGGGTGCAATGGGGGTCCAAAGTGTATACGGGGAAACTTGACTATTTAAACTGTTTTATCCGAAACTTCACATGAGTATTCCCAAAATGTGTAAATGACTAAAGACATGTTTTAGGTTTTTTTGAGAGTTCAACTCTTGAAAGTGGTAAAAAGGTTAACAGTAAAAAAACAACATGGTTATCGGTTCTACAGTCTATCGTGTCGCTGTACCGAGGTGTACGTGAAATACCATCAGCTCTTTTATGGTCTCATGGGCTTGCGGGTTATGACAGGGGTATCGTTTGTGTGTTTATTTCTGATTAAAAAAAATTCTAAATATAGCATGTTAACCAACGTTAATAATCAAGTTTTCACGCGATAGTAATCAAAAGTACATATATCTGTGTATCCAAGAGGAATTTTTAACGTCAAAACAGTCGTCACCATAAATTTCGTCATTTTTGATCCAATTGTGTAAATCGATGTATCGGGATCCCAGAGGGTTCTTATTAACAAATTACAAAAAAGGCTGCCTGTTCAATTTCCGTTTTGATATTGTCCGTCATAAAAATCGGTGGTAATCTGAAGTTCTGACTGATCTGTTCATCATAATGAAGCAG